>JAUEJJ010000046.1:603929-615051 GCA_032164275.1 Synergus coniferae
ATTTCAAGAGCTATTAAAATATTTTTAAAAACTCGAAATAGAAGCAGCTTCGATATATGTAATTGCAAACACTTTTTTAAGAGACAAGATTCGAGCAAAATTTTCAATATCTACCGAGTGCCGGTTGGACTATAACTAAAGAACGAAATGTAGAGAATAAAATATTGGAGTGAGGATTTTGTGGCAGAGGCACGATTTCTGATAAAGTGAAGAGATAATTTTGGATAGGAAGACACGAGAGGAAATGAAATTACTCTAGTTGCACCTGAATGAATAGATCATAAATCCGAATAGAAATTAGTCATGCAATATCGAAACGAAAATATCAATATTTCCAATAACGATACTTCGGGAATGAAAATATCGATAACGGGAAAATAATATTGATATTCTCGAACTGTCAATATCGATATTGTATGACTAATAGAAATAGTGCTTGGAGCGAAAAATAGGCGAACAATAAAAAAAACAATAGAAATCGCAAGCACCTGGTCAAAATAATAATCTCTGAGGATGTATAATTGTATAATCAAACTTTGGGAAGCAGGAAGCAAGGCTAAAGGCCGTGAGCATAAATGGACGCCATAATATATAAATGAGTATACACGAAGTATAATATATAGATAAATAATTATTATATACTGGGATTAGCTGATATGGAAGGATATTTTTTTCTGGTTTGATAGAAAGAGATGAAATAAGAAGAAGCATTAATAAAACAAATATTCATGCATTTTTCAAGCATTATTATTACAAATACTGGCTGACTCCTGACAAAACCCCGCGAGCGTGCATGCGCAAAATCGCATTCGACCTGAAGAGACTCGTTCGACTCTTGTAGTAGGTGATCTACTAGAAAAGGTCAGACACAGAGATCTACAAAATCTCATAAGACTAATGTACAACGATTTTCGTTACTAAGCCAATGGGCTACGTGCGCACCTAATTAATACAAGGTGAAGTAATTAGCGGGTTAAATCGGCACGAATGCGCGAAGCTTTGCATTTGCATTCCCGGGGACGCACGAATATAGCGTATTCGAGATGTATATATATAGTATATAGTATATAGTATATAGATATTATACATATATGCATAAGTCCGTGTACGTGTTGGTGTTTTTTTGTGTGGACGTGCGTGTCTACACGCGCGCTTATTATTATTTTTTTTATTAATTATTACGTACACGAAATATTTTTAGATAGTACATTACACAACAATAAATACTATCTGTATCCATGTGTATCTTTCATCAACGGGGTGCTCTACCTTCCAAGTTTTCATTTTTTTATTTTAAAGTATATTTGCTAACAAGAAACAACGAATTTTCTATAATAATTTTGGATTTATTGCACGTAAATCGATTTTCAGGTCCGAATTAAAAGGAAGTATTATAAACTCTTAAATAAAAAACAACGTAAGATTTTAGTTAGTTTCTTCAAACAATGTTACTTTCTTCAAATAAAATAAAACTTATGGAATATTTTTTTTTTTCTTTCAAGTCAAATTTCCGCATTGGAAAAATGCTGAATGTTTATATTATAAAATTCTCGAATCTAAACAACTAAAAGAAAATTTTTGTTAAAATATAATTTATAAAATACTCTGCGCAATTTCCAAATGAATTGTTGTCCAATAAAATATTTTACTTTTATTAAAATATATGAATTATGAATATTAGTAATATTTGTAGCTTCGCGTCAAAAAAATTGGACTTTTAGTTATTACACCTTCCCTTTTTGGTACAAAAAATTCCGTTTCGTCCATAAACCTTTCACGTAAAATTTTAGTCAAAAAGTAATAATAATAAGATAATAATAATTATAATAATAACAATGACATTAAATCAAGAATTTCTTTAAGAAATGACTACTGAACATTCAAAATGTTTTCTAAAAAAAACTTACAATTATCAAAACTTTCTAAAAATAAAATCGTTAAATATTTTGGAAGGCAGGCACCCTGTCAAAATGCGTGTACATGTATTTGTATAATAGTCAGGCCTGCGTGAATCTTGACTTTACTTTCCTTCGAAATATATTTTGCGGAGGCCTTCTGTACCTACATATATATACATATATAGTATTTTTCAAATCTCTCGTTTTAGACTAAAACTTGTCTCGATTCACTCAAAATGGGTTTAGTCGTGAAACCTGATATGCACACGTACACTGTAAAAAAATGAAAAATTACCCAACAAAAATTATTTTAAAACATATTATAACCATGGTATCTACTCAAATCCAGAAAAAAAGTTCATTGATAGACATTTGTATGTAATTTAAACAAATATTTAAATTTAAATGTTATTCAAATAAACTTACAAGTAAAATCTTCACATTAAGGTACGCTTGGAAAAGTTCCCTGATTCATCAAAAAATTCCCTGATTACAGGTTTTTAAGTTTTCAGGTTTTACAGATTTTCAGATTTTACAGATTTTCAGGTTTTTATAGGTTTTAAGATTTTTATAAATAAAAATTATAATTTTTCAGTGTACGTGCATTCAACATATTCTTTGCGAAATCACTAGAATCATGAGCCCAATCCGACTTAAATTTGCTTTAAAAAAAAGGACTTTCAATGATTTATGAAAAACTGTATTTAAAAATGGAAATATGCTTGGAAATATAATAGCATTGCTGAACGAGACTTAATAAATCGAATTTAGGTCGTGAACAAGTCACATTGATTTCGTCAGGAATAAGCCTTGTATGCCTAAAATTTGTTTTTCGTCGTATAATAAATCAATATTTTTACATATATAAATATATATATATATATATAGGTACTTTTAGTAAAGTACGTTTTTCGTTGCATACAATTTTTATGCAACCTCTCAATTATATTGCATTGCATTTTACGTGCATATATTTATGTGTATATAAATTAGATATATATAATATATACTATATGTATGTTTATATAAATGTAATTGTAATTATAATATGCATCATATATATAAGTATTCTCCTCGTGTGATAGGATATCATGTCCGCGTATAACACGGATGTGTGCAGTGGTGTGTCAGTGCAAGGGAAGGCACTTCCGCTATGTCTTAGCCCTGGATTCCTCAACCCAAACATTTTTTTCTCTCGATAAAAAACGATAAATTTCTAAGAGAGGAGAATTTTATTAATACAGAATAAGGTAGATTGAGGTGTCAGACACAATTTCTTGTTACAATTTATTCCTGATTAAGTCTACTAAACTACGGAAATAAATAAAAATAAATTCTCCATTCTTGAATCTCTCTTTTTGTACAATGGGGCTCTTAATTTCGAAAGTGAAAAAAATGTTGGGCGTCAGTTTCACCAAAGCTAACTCTCTCGTGTTTGTCCTAACTTTTATGAAGGAACCCTTTAAAATGCCGCAATAGGGACTGTTACTCTTTCATCTTCGACGAGATCTGATCACAATTTGCCCACCATTGCACATTATTACACTGAGAAACAAATTTTATTCATATTTCCTAAAATTCACAATCAATTTGATCACATTATAATGTATACGAAAGGACTACGAATAAGAAAAGAACACGAATACGAAAAAAATACGAATTCGAAAATAATACGAATTCAAAAAGAATACCAAAAAACACGATTATGAAAAAAAAAAATGTAAAAATTGACGAATTTCTCAGTGAATTGTAATACAAAGGGCTTTAGTAACAGCTTAGCAGCAAGAGGCCATGAATTCTTTCATTTCTAAGACTCACACGCGTAGAACTTATGCAAACTTAAATTTGTTTCTGTGTTTTATATAATGTACGCGTGCATTATGCATACTTAGGACTTTATGTTGTATTACAAACTACGTATACTATCACAATGACGGTTCTTGAACTTTCCAGGCGAGATAAAAAAAGCGATTATCCTTTGACCACTCAGTAATGAAAAAATAATTATAGGGACTCTTTTTCTTTCGTCATTGGAAGACTGCTGCATGTACTCGCAAATCTATTATCAAGTTTTGTGCTGTATTTCCCTTTATGGACTCATTTTTTTCATCTCGACCAGAATCGAAGACCTTTAGGTAATAAAGGATACGTTCCACATCCCCATATTAAAATTAAATAGATTTTTTTCTTTTTTTTTTTTTTTTTTTTGGAAAAGGATATTTCAAGAATCTGGGTTGAAACGTGTACCATTATTTCCTGGAGTTCTTTGAAAATATGACCGTCGTAGAGCTCTAAACCTATACATCATGATACAATGTGAAATCCTACATAAAATCTACGTCGACACGTTTCCTCTCTAACTTTCTTTCTCTATAACTTTTGTCTCGACTATTCGATTGATTATCATACGGGAGAATGGACATATGTGTATAATTATATGAATGTGTATGTGTTTTTTGTATTATGTAATATAGTACGAATTTATATTATCTCCACATCTTTTTTAAAAGGAAAATATGTACATATATATTATATATACGCGAAATCTAGACCGTTCAAATCACTGGCAAGTGTTTGTTGCATATGCAATAATAGTAATATAAGTAATAATAATAACAAACAACGACAACATTGATTCTCTATTCACTTTCCAAATTCTCCTTACTTAACTTTCCTTAACCCTTGCATACTTCAATCCCTGAATTTCCTTCTTCCCTTGGGGCGTTAAGTGCGAACTTGTGAAAAATACGTCACATCGAAACGCTCCTTTTTCATGAGTTTGAAGGATATTTTTGTGTGTTTGTGTGGATTAGGAAATATTACAAGTGAACACGTATTTACGTCATCTATCGAGCCTATTCTTTCTTTCTTTTCTGATTTACTTCGTTTATTTGCGATTTATCTAAATGCATTTATAGAATCGCTTCTCTTAAATGCACTGATTGGAACTTGACGTATCACGTAGTTCACCGTGCTATCGAACTTTCCCGAATTGAATCGAAGACTTAAGGGTAACACACGTCGTGTTAACTATATATAATCTGCACGAAGTATCTAGCGTATATATTTAAAATCTGCTAAAAACTAAATTAATATTATCTGACCGTAAACATAGGTGACGCGAAAATTAGATTTTCACGACAGGGCAAGGTGTGTGCCTTTAGGAAATATAAACTACTACAATCATAATTCTATTCTTCGCTATTGGACGAAACGTTAAAAGATAAAACTCGAGAAACTAGACTATTCAACACGAAGAATGCCGCAAATGTTACCAAAGACGGCAAACCAGAATGAAAATTTTGAATAAAAATTATAACAACTTTAATAAAATATCTCTATCTGCATCGAACCCGCGAAACACGAAATTCGGACTAAAGGCCACTGGAAAATTGGTAAAAGTCGAAATTCGAAGTGCATTAGTCAAATCAATAACTTTGTCGTCAGGGACTAAAATTGTTTTTAATCTAGGACAAAAACTCTATAATTTTGGATTATAACTAAGTTATTCAATCCTGAACGCTTTCAATATATGTATCTTTAATCTCCGGCAGAGCTAAAGATTCGAGAAATGCAGTTCAGGGAACGAACAGTAAATACAAAACGCTTAAAAAGTGAATTGCAGAATCAACCACGTCTAATAGTAAAAATGACATATTCCAGTGGACACATCGCAGTCTTGAAATATTAAAACCCTCAACACAGTTTGACAAAAAGTTTATCAAAAACATGAACGTTTACAAATCGTAACGTCGTTAAACGAACATTAAAGGAATCATAACGTCTCTAATAAGACTTTCAGCCATTAATTAATAATCCTGAAAAACGGATGCGCGGTATTGGGTCGATAAGGCACTGTTTACCGACAATGTCTGACTAGAACACGAAGCTATTTCTGGAAATTTGTATTTTCAACGTCGCTCGACTTCATTAGACTAGCCCGCATCGAGGTTCCTGCCCGAGCGAACCTCGCGAACCTTAACGATAATAATCCTAAACACAAGAAATGATAATTAACCAGATACCGAATCAACCGATCGACGGTGGCACGATATCGATTCTATTCGAACAAATTCGAAAATCTGAAAAAATCCTTTCAGTCAAGTCATCAACTAGAATAAATCGAGGACGCCTTAGGCCGATAAGGTCCATTATCCTTCACGAGGGAGGAACCGTTATTTAAAAATCTTGCAGATTTTACAGGTCCTTAAAAATAGATCATCGATTTAAAAAATCTTCCCTTGAATTTAGGTGTGAACGTTTTTTAAAAGGATGATTTAAGAACTCATGAATAGAGCCCAGAGATTTAAGTAGTCTTCATCTTTTTGTAGGGTTGCATAATGACTCCGCTGCTGTTAGGTATCGCGATCTGAGGTTGAGCTGCTATCGTCGCGGGACTAGCGGTCGGTAATTGAGGCATAGCCTGGATTTGTGACGCGACACCTGGAACACCAGCAACACCTGGTAGCATCGTCGCGTAAGGACTTTGCAGATAGGCTGAATGGACAGAGGCTGTGGGGACACCTTGAAGAGACGTTTGCATGTAAGGATGATGGGTGGAGGGGAGCATCTGCTGTCTGATGAGGGAGTAAGGATTGAAGGTCGCACTGGTGGGAGCTCTAGGATAAGCTAGAAGTCCAGCTTGGTGTAGTTGGTGAGAGGCAAGTCCACCACCGTGGATGCCAGCAAGGCCAGGCACGACTTGTCTAGGTGCAGCGGTGCCAGGTATCGCGCCATGCGGATTACCAACGCTGAGAGCCTGTTTGTTGAGAGCAACGCCAGTGTAGTTCAACGCATTGAGTGGATGATTAATGGCGTAGGACTGAGAAGCTTGAGAGAATTTTAAGACCTTTGCGTAATTCTTCTGCGCAACTTCCTTCGCGAGAGCCGCTGGATCGAGGGAGAGACACGGCCCCATGCCCAGGGAGCTCAGGACGTTGATGTTGGCCATGTTGGCCATTGTGTAGTTGGCCATAGAGGTCATGTTAGCCATGTTAGCCACAGAGGCCATGGAAACCATCGGATTCATCGTGACCACACTGGGCATGCTGGTCAAGCCTGCCATCGAAGTCATCGGACTCATCGAAGGAGCTGGAAGAGCTAACTGATGGTTCATCTGCGGTGAATTCGCGTGATTCAATTCGGGAGAGTTTCTAGTATTGTCAGTGTCGTGATTGGCGGCTGATACTTTGTCGCCGCTGGAAGCCGCGGGCGGCGGCGGAGGCGGATTGTTGGGATCCAGTAGGAGCCCGTGACCATTGGTGTCAGCGTTCACCGCCGCTCCTTGGGACTGTATTGTGTTTTGAACCGATTGATGATTTGAGGATTGGGCGGGTAGGGGTGGCGTTCCAGTGTACTCACATGACACAGGCACGAAGGGCTGCTGGAGCTGCATTAACTGCTGATAGGTCGTCGCACCGGTCGGCTGATAAACCGGCACGCCGGACTTGTCGCCCGCTGGACGTTTGTACGGAACCATTCCTGGGAAGGCCTGAAATCAACGGCAAGAAATATGGATTAGATTCACTCACTTTCTCTAATTCACCTTGATTAGGGGGGCATCAAGTTAGCCTCCGTTTTATATCTCCTGCGCTGGTGACCCTGTTAAATTTTGGGTCCTAGTTAGTGGAACGTTCAGTCCTAGTTCAGTTGTCTAGTCCAGTTACGTCTATAAACTTATGTACATCTCTGGTAGCTAAAGTATCCAAGATATGTAGTGATTTTAGGTTCTTCCTAGTTGATTTTGTCAAGTGTGATAAAACGCGATGGCGAAATAGGGGCAATTATATAAGATAAAAGTGTCAATTCAGTGTGTTGTCTGCACTTACAAAGTTCTCGTAGTAGAACGACCCAACAGACTTCATGTCCATCTGCAACAAAGACAGGTTTGGTTTCAAATTGCATTCAGGACAAGGCTATTCTTATGTTTCTCTAGGAGGTGAAGGAGGGTTTTGGGATGGCGCAGTAAAAGTTGTGCCGATGACGCAGCTTGCAGCGACGTTCCCAAGCGACGAGGTATCCTTCTTGTATGCAACTGTAAAGTCTCTACCTTGGAACATGTCAGAAAAACCAGCCATTTTCAATGAGCACGAATGTTATTTCGGTGACTGTACCTAGCTCGTTGTCATTTTTCTTTTATCGCGCACGAGTGTGTTTAACTGTTTACGTTCAATGCGAAATGTTCACGTGTGTATGCGAAAGAGAAAGAGATCAAGAGAAAGAGATCAACAGAAAGAGATCAAGAGAAAAGACAAGAAACAGGTCCGACCGAGTGCTGGAACACATGTGCGCGACATGGAATTTGCTTGAAAAAACGAAAGCACGTGACCTCGACCCCGTGAAAAATGCGGAAGTGAAAGTCTACTTTTTTTGTAAAAATTTTAAATAGCCCGAGAATTTGAAATAAAAAAAACGACATCAAATTAGAACTACAGTCATCACAGCAGGAAGCTTGATCAAAATGCTTGTATTTACAATTTTTGATGATTGCAGTTTTAATCTTGGAATGATCATTAGACCTGATTTAGATTCGGTAGTAAGATTTGCAGGAAAAATTGTGAGAAGCAAATTAAAAGATATAAACGAAGAATTCAGTTAAAAGCTGCAACGAGATGCAAAAGCTCAAAAGCTAGAGGACACGCGAGATAAGACAACTTGATGATAAGGCAATGACTTTTAAAGAAGATCTTTTTACGGATCTTGCAGACTGGCACAGAGGAAAGCAAAATGTTCGTTCTGAAGTCCGAGTGGAATTTTATTTATATATCGGTACGAGTCACGAAAAATAAATTATTCCTTACACTAGACACGCCCTCTGTTTATTGCTTTCGCAATACCCTAAACACTTGTTATCAAAAATATTGTATCAGTTTTGGTGTTGAGTTTACATAAACATCAAGGGACTAGTTAAATAAATTTAGATTTTGGTTTTTTGATGATTTTGGATGAATCGGATTTCTAGCAGTACCAACATTAAAGGTGACTGGGCGTGCCTGGTGAACATTATATCTTTACGAAAAATCGACATATCATTAATGACAAGAAAGAATTTGAGAAGTTGAACCTGACTGTCTTCTGAAGAAAAATAATGGTAGCTAGTGTATGTAAGCGATCTACAGTGCTTTTTGGCAAACACGACGTGACTTAATGAATGAATGATGGCTGTTAAAAAAAAAGAAATCGGATAGTGGGCCAGTTGTAATGTCACTGATTTCTAAGGACACTCGGTCATCGTCCCGAGTGTCGAGGAGATGACGTTGCACCATCACCTCGGGGTCGCGAAAGCACAACATGCATCATCGGCGCAAGCTGAGAATCATATATGGATCAAACAACCAAGATCAGATCTTACCTTCTTCCTTGATTCAGACAAAGAATAATCAGGTCCAAAAAAGAAGAGATCGATCATGGTAGTTAGAATAAAATAGTATTGGATTTGCACTCGTATCTTTAACAAATTTCATCCATTTTTCTTGTCGTTCTTACCCGAACTTATCTTAAGAAACATTTCAAAATAAATAGAAAATTTATTTTTTAAATAGAAATTTCGTTAATGATTCGAGTGCAAAAAAACAATCATCATCAACGATCTCTCGTTGAAAATCAGATCGTGAAGTGGACGATGGTTTTCGGCCAAGGGATTGCCAAAGGAATTGAACAATAATAAATTGTACGGCACGTCAGTCGTGAGGAATCCACTGCAACAATTACATTTTTTTTTTAAATGATATTACATGTATGAATGTATGGATGTTGAATGTATGGTGGATTCTTCTCAGCTGGTGGCCTAGACTGGGGAAAATAAAAGAGACTAGACGTTGGTAAGCGATCTATAAATACATTACGAGGCGTAAGCTCCGAACGGACAACATCGCAATGGACGAACAGAAAGAAGCGAATATACAAAAAAGGAATATCTCAAAGAATTTTGCGCGTGTTTCAGAAGAAAGCCAATGGTGTCGTGTCGCGTGATGCAACGATATTGCGAGTTATGCGAGCTGACCCGTCCTTTTAGTATCTTACACGTCTTCACCATTACAAGTCGCTAGGATTTTATCAAATTTTTGAATTACAGAGTACTGCACTCAAAAAATTGTCATCAAAATTCTGGTTAACTACACCAGACAATTTTTTGGGTGTGTAAATTTTTTGTTTTAAAATTTTAGCTGATTCTAATTTAAGGAGATAGAGGTCAGATTCCAATAAAGTTAGTTTTCTTGAGGAAAATTATTATCGTCAATGAGAGATAAGAAGTTTTTTTTTAAATAAATATCCTCAGCGACAAGTGGAAACGGTTCTATTTTAAAAGACATGACAAGAAATAACAGGAGCTAGAGCTCTAAGCGCGCTCGGCAGTGTATTCACAATCGCAGTAAACTATAGGTATCTGTAACTTAAATGTATTTACTACCCAGGAAACTCGAGAACTGTTGCACGTATCCCTGAAAATTGGAAATTTAATCGATCGAGGCTAATTTGATTTAAACTTCAGTCTACAAAGTCAATTAGTACTAAGCGAAATACGAAGCAGTACAATTGGACTTTATCTATTCATTTGAAACAAACATCTTGTTGCCTCTTCCGTTGAGAAACTAAATTAAATCCTCTTTCAGGGTTCCTCACATTTACTAAATTTACTGAACAAGTAAGTTCTCAACTTGAAGAAAACTTGAGATACTTAATAATTCAGTTGTGTTTCTAAATTCTTGAAAAATTCAAATTTCGTAGTATTACTAGTTATAAAGAATTGCATCTACAAAAAATTCGCAATAAATAAAATAAATAGTAAATTCTAGTACATATTGATTTGATGTAACTATTATTAATATTTTTAAACAATGTAGAACTGAAAGAAATCAGGGCCTAAAATGTTGTGTAATATGACACACTTTGTGAAGTCCAAATTTTAAAATGTGTAATCCAAAATGAAAAAATTCAAAAGATCTTAGGAACTTAAGGTATTTTGAAACAAACTTAAGAGTTTTTTTTAATTACACACAATCTTTTGAAATTCCTGCAAATTTCTGGATATTTCCTAAAATCTTCTGAATTATATTGAAAAATTTTAAAAAGACTTAGAATATTTCAACTTTTTTTTTTAAATCCTTAAAATTCAGTCAAATTAAATGATTATCGAGAGATTTTTTGATAATAATTAAATTCTTTTGAAATTCATCGTAATTTCAAAAAGTTTCTGAAATAACTTTTTAATCAACGTGCGGTGC
>JAUEJJ010000046.1:617581-628011 GCA_032164275.1 Synergus coniferae
TTTTTTTCAAGGGAATTCCTTGAAATATGATAAAATTTCTAGAAATACGGTGTGAGACTTAAAAATTACGCACCCTGGCCAGAAGGAGATTTTTGAATGTAGAGAATGCTCTTTTAGCTTCTAAGGGATGATACAATAAAATGATGATGAATGCACCCTGTTGGAATTGAAAAGCACTTATACAGAACGAAACTTCCCTGCTAACAAGCTGGCCTGCCGCAATCCGTGAGTTTTCTTTCCTTGTATCCGGGTGTGGCGTCGACTTCCGAGTTCTAGGCGTTGTCGCTGAAAATGTTTTCCCGGATATCGGCCGACCCAAAAGTAAGTCGTGTCTGTCGAGTATACAGTGTCTCGAGTGCAGTGTATACCGTGGTAGAAACAAATTTGGAAACTTTTCTCATTCTATCAAGGACTTCTGCCAATATTAATTCGGTTTACCTTGGAGCATTCAAAACCTGATGCTGTGTCTCGATCCAGACCTCAAAGACGAATTTATTGTACAAAATATTAGAATGTCAAAAATAGAATTCAACAGAATTCAATAGAATTCGATACTAGAATCTATTTGAAGAATAGAACTTGATTGTACTGGCTCAAGAATTGAGTTGACTCAAGAATTGAATTGTCTTAAGTTACTAAAGAAATGAAATATAAAATTTGAAAGAAAACTCGAGCATCAAAGTATCAAGAATGAGACAGCGATTCATAAATAATTAGCCAATCGTGAAGAAGGTTGATCGTGGTTCTCCGACGTCGATCCTGTGACACGGTTGGATTATCAGACGAAAAAGGATGCGTGGCAATTAATAGCGAAACACGACACGAAAACTTGACAAGTGGAGTACATTGACATATTTACATGTTTTTTTTCACATGTTTACCCATGGACCCATCGAGTTTTTACAGAGCTCGAGTGTAGCGCTTGTGTGGGGCAGCAAACAGCAGCAGGGTTGATAGCCGGGGTTCGTGCAGCACAGCTTGTCAGCAGGTTGGTGTACGTGTATTTATGAAAAAGGTATTCACTACTTTTATTTACAGTTAGCACCCGCACTCCATTTCCCTAAATCTGCAGAAACAAGCTCAAAATCGAATAATACTTTCAAACTAGTCATGCTCTTGAAATTTACAAATTCTAGTCACTATGTGTTACTAATCTTGATCATTAGCTACATACAAGGAAAGGACAATTGAAAATTTTCTTTATTCACTTTTTTCAGTTTCTAGATTTTTGGAGAAATATCTTGAATAATATCTGTCAGAGATAGACGACTCTGCTGAGGAAAATGGAGTGGGACACTATTGCGAAATAACGTATTATAATTATAATCTAGATAACCGGTCAGGTGATTGGTGTATTGCGACTAGGTAATTGCACCTGGATAGCTGCGATAGGCTGCTAGAAAGAGAGAAATAGAACAGTGGTGACGGTGATGATAAAAAGATATCTGGCTGTTGTACTACTCACTACACACTACGATCACGGCTGGTACGAATCAAACAGGATAATAGATGGACAAACACAAAAGCGACAAAGTGATAAAATGAAGAGATCAAATCATAAATATAAACATTGGAAAATCAATCAGATGTAATTTTGCCGCGGTAATCATACTGGTAAACACACTAGAATTCGAATCACGCTAGTTTCATCTTAAAATGTTAGAGTAGATCATTATCAATCAATTACATATTCAGAATTGTAGAATCAAAGACACTTTTGAAACGAAGAATCGGAGGATTATGAAAATGTTTATCAGTATAATTACCTTCGACATAACTACTGCGCAACGTTTAGCCAATATCGTACCGAGTATCAAATCGATTACTGATACCAATTTTATTTGATAAATTTTAGAAAATTTCCTTAGAGAAAACGCGAGTCTACTGCGGTCAGAAGAAAGCCCAAGATTCGTCGTGGATTGGCGAAAAGCAGCGCAGCAGCGAAAGCTTCTTCGAAGCAAAACCCAGGAAAGATGAGTACAAAATATAAGAGAAGAGTAAAGATAAAGATGAAATGCAGGATAAAGGGAAGGAGGGAGAATTTTGAGTGAAATAATTTTTTTTTTGAAATTTTAATGTTAGGGTGGCCACTCAAATTTTTGAAAAAAATTTCTGCTTTTCCCGTAACCAATTCAAATATCCAAAAAGGAACTCTTCATTTTTTAATCTAAACATAAATTCGATATTTTAACAAACTTCGAATTTTGTATCCTTTTTACCTTTGATAAAATACGAACCTTTCTATAATTAATATTAATTATTTTAAAAATAATTGCCCCATAATTACAATATTATTTTTTTACAATTTTTCTATACCCCATTGTTCCAAAAAGTTGAGAAAAACTTATCGTTTCGTCACCAAATGGAAGATTTTTGGGGGTGTCTCCACAAATCAAAGGAACGTTAGTACTTTTGTTAAGCCACCCTAATAAAAAGGTTCACTTTTTTCAGAAAAGTCAGTCGTTTTGACAAATATTCTCTGATTTCGAGTAGAGTCGAGAGCCATTTGATTAAATATCTTCTATTTCCAGATTCCCTTCCTCAGAGTTGTATCAAAAACTGAAGATGAGGAACCAGAAGATTAAAAGAAGTGTATATATATATATATATATCAGAAGTTAATTTCATCGGTTCGAGTATGGCTCTCTCGGCTCATCTCGCAGGAAATGTCTCTTGGGTGGGAAAACTAATTAAGTTTCAGGTAGGGGTGATGAGAGGAAGGCGAAATAGGTCAGAAGTTATGATAGAAAACACACGAGCCTGAATCAGAGAACGAGACAGACCTCCGGATTTTGGACGGATGAGAAAGAGTGGATAAGCATACCAGATCATAGCTGATGAATTGATAAATTGAAGCAAGTTTCCAAACCAAGGATGTCAGGGTCTATATCGTTCTCGGAGGCATCAACAAAACAGAAAAAGATAGAGATAAAGTAAGTGGAGAAGGGATTATTCACAAAATACGTAATGATACTTTTGAACCCTGAATTTTTTTCCGTGAACTTTTATCCCGTAATAATCCCGTATTATATTTCTTAAACGCCTCCCGAGGTGTTCAGGAAAATAACATGATTCCTCATGTAGGGGTGGAAGTATTAAAGCCCTTTAACTCGTGTTGTGGCTTTTCTTTAAAAAAAGCTTTCTACTTATAACTGTATCTTTAATTTATATTTACATATATCTTTAATTTATTTATAAATTTCAAAATTGTTACTGTGAAATACGAAGATCAAGAAGTGGAATGGTTTGACGAGAATATGGTTGATGTAAATCTGTTAGATATGAAAAATTTTAATTCAAGAAGAGCAGAAATCACTTCTATCAGATCACAATCTATGGAACAATTAACTTTGTGAAACATACATATATATGCAAATTTATATTGAAACTTAAACAAGAAACCAAACACAGTAGTTAAAATTTTTTTTTCATTTTCTAGTTCAAAATATATACCTTTAAAAATTCGATTACAATCTTACTTCGTTTGTAAATAATTATACTCTTGTATACACTCAGAAAACAGTTTCTTTCAATCAAAGAAAAAATTTCTTTGAATTAAAAAATTTTTTTAAATTAAAGAACATTTTTTTGAATCAAAAATACTTTTTTTAATTCAAAGAAATTTTTTCTTTGACCGTATATCAAAGAAATGTTTCTTTGATTCAAACAAACTGCTTTCTGGGTATCCCGAAAATTACATATTCCCAAAAATTCAAATTTCCGAAAATAAACAAAATATTTCTCACAAATATTGATGAGTCTAATAAATATCACGGCTTACCATGATAGGTGAATGAGAGGTGGGAGGGGGTAAAAATACCGAAAAAAAAATACGTATTTTGTGAATGATCTCAAAGATAAAGAGAGGGAGATGAAGAAAGATAAATAGAAAGAGAAAAGAGAGAGAGAGTGAAAGAGAGAGAATGCATTACCGCAATGCTAGCCCGAGATTGTGTGGCCTTAATGTGGGCTTGAAGGTGCAGAGGGGGGTGGAAATAGCGGCAGGGGTCCCGATTGCATCGGCCCTTGACAGCGTCCATGCAGACCGTCACAGAGCCGTCCTCGTTCGCCTGCACCGTCTCGAGGGGGTGCGCAAACCGGCACTCCGTCTCGCCGCGTTTGCACGCCCCGCGTTGAAACTCGCGACATACCTACAGCAAGAGCGAACACGCATGGCATGGCATGGCACTCTATCTATGGGGGGGGGGTATTTGGAAACACGCTATGGAACTAAGTATAATGAACGCTTGGTATGGGGCCCCGGATTCAAATTATTACAACGGTAGATCAAGGTGACAATGTGTAGTAAGATAAGGTATCGGTGGTCTACTTAAAGGCGAGGACGAACATGCACCGTGGATAGCTAACTACCATTTATCCGCATTTATCCAACAACTTGAATCAGAAACTTATTTCCTTCATTTCTAAAGTTTCTCATTTATGTTCTGTGTTTGAATTTATTGATGAAGAGTCCTTGATTTTTAATAAGTTTATACCAGAAGTCAAAAGAGCTAATTTAATATCGCCAATCTTACACTCACAATAATAAATATTTTTCACTAAAACTTCACCTAACTTCGTCTGTAGGAATCGGTGGTAAATGACCTTTTAGCAAAAAATATTTATTATTGCGAGTGTAAAGCCGGCGAAGCTGAATTTGTTTTTATCGTAATTACCATGTCACTGAGAGTCAGAAGCATTTTGTTGATCCAATTTTAGCGAGTAAAAACTACTTCAAAAAGATTTCAAAAGATCGTAGGATCAATTTCAAAGAAATATAAAAAATATCAAAATAATTTGAAAGGATTTCAACAGATATTAAATTCCTCTATAAACATTCAACCAACTCACTTTTAGACTTCGAGTTTATAGAAGTAGTTTCGATATAATCGCAACCTCTCTTTTATGATAAGATTTAGGTAAAGCTGAATAGTGAAAACTTCATTAAAAAGTTGTTGATTTCTGTGTTCTTTGATCCCAAAGGCGAAATATAGAATATGAAGGAAATAAATGTTTGATCCTAGTTGTTATCAAGGCTGGTAGTTTTAGTCTAGTTTTGAAAATAGTTTGAGAGAATTTGATTATTTAAATCATTTAAAAGAAGTCAATTTAACAAAGGAGTTTACTTTGTTTCTGAAGCACCCAAAATATTGATAAAGATATTTTAGTAGTGTTTTATATGTTTTCCAGATTTGTTCTTTCATCGAATTGATATACAATTAGGGTTTATTGTTCCATGGCAATTTGACTAAATCAGATTTAGAGAATCGAATATTGATAGTGGAATTTATTTCAATTCATTTTGAAAATCATTTTCAAAAGGATTTTCAAAATCGGACCAAAGGTACAACAGCCTTGAATTTCACTGATTAATACCACATAAATTCCGAGGTCGAACTAGTAGAACGAATGGATCTCTAACAATTGTAAAGAGGTATAAAGATATCTAGCTTACACCGTAAAAAATTATCCAGATTTTTTTTTTAATTAGAACTTTATAGTTCAACCTCAGAGTTTTTATTATGTTTCCTAAAAAAATTCTGATTATTTATGCTACAAAAGAAAGATTGAAAAAATGTATCAGGTTTATTGAAAAAAAATGTAACAGGTTTTGAAAAATATATCTTAATTGGTGGTATTAATCATCACAATGGGAAAGACACAACTTCACCCAATAACCACGGTAGCACGTTTCTGCCAATAGACTAATGCTAGCGAGTGTTTAGCGGTCATAGCACGTGCCGAAACTGTCACGATGTACAGGCAGATCTAGAGAGTACTTGGATTGGTGATGGAAGATAGAGAGAAAGGATTTGGGAGCCAGGGGTATAAAGAATAAAGTAGCTGTTGGCCAAGACTGAACATCAGAAATTGTCACAAGACTTGAAGATAAACCCAACATGGAAAGAATTGGAAGAGTATGCTACTTATACGCTACTCAATATGGACAAACTAAACCATAGAAAGTAGATTGGTAAAATTTACTTTCTATGGTTTAGTCTGTCCATATTTAATAGCGTATAGTTCTCTCCATGAATGGTACAATCATTTTGTCTGGATTTTTAAACAAGCTTCCTCTTTCTATCCAAAAACATCTTGGAGGATAGAGATACTTTCAAAAAAAATTCTGGCAGTTCAAGTGACAAAATTACATCTCGCTCGAGGAAGTTGGTTTCAAACTGAAATTTACAACTCCTTGATGTTTTTCGATAGTTGGACCACAAGAATTATTTTCGGAGATGGCCGGAACTTCCCAAAGTGTTGTAAATTTTAGTTCGAAGGTAACTTCTTACATCCTCGAGTAAGATGTTTTTGGGACATCTGACTACCAGAATTATTTGGTAACTTCGGGAAATCCCCCGGTTTCACAGTTCTTCAGGGTGTCTACTAATTTTTATCCAATAAATTTCCGATTTTTCTGGACAGAAAATAAATAAAATACATTCAATAAAATACAAATACATTTGCATTGCTTAAAATTTTTTGAAATTATGAACCTTGAAATTTAGAGTACAAATTATACAATTAGGTACGAATTTTGAATAACAAAATCACTTTTTAAAAATTTTTATGAGTTTCTTGATTCGACTTCCTACACCGAATTTATTTAAATTCCCATTTTTTCGATTAGTAGACAACCTGGTTGCAAATTCGGAAGACTCGAATATCCAGCAAAAATTTTGTTGAGCCAATAAAAATTTAATTGAGACAAAAAAATATTTTTTGAGCCAATAAAAATTTAATTGGGCCAAAAAAAATCTCATTGAGCCAACAAAACCTCTTGTCAACCGAATATTTTTCTCAGTTTAATGACACGAGGTCGTTTAGACAAATAATGGGATAGCAGAGTCAACTATTGGACAGCCACTAGCTTACTAATAACTGTAGGTAATCAGCGTACGCTATTCGGTGTTTTAATAATGTGAATGGCGTGTTAGGGGGTTACGTAGGGTTACCAGACGTCCCGATTTCCCAGGACATGTCCCGACTTTGACCTATCTGTCCCGTCGTCCCGACTATTTCTTGAAAACACCCAAAATGTCCCGATTTTTTAACGAAACCAATGTTTTATTGTTTTTGGCAGCAGAGAACTAGGATTTGTTGAATAAAATTAGTGGTTCCGAAAAGTATTGACGATTCAGTAGCATGTGTACTTATAGATTAAGTATTACGTATGTTTACTAATTCGTCAATAAATTTCTTTCTAATAAAACTGAATCCCTTTCGCACATAGCATATCAGTTGATGACCTTTTTTTTTATTAGGGTGTTAGGGGTGTACGTCAAACATTTTTGAGTGTCCCGATTTTTCGTCGGACCCATCTGGTAACCCTAGGGTTAGGAAATGAGACAAGCAAACGTGGGTTCCTTTCGCCAGGGGAGCTTAGAGCATGTTCTCTCAGAGCATACACTTACTTAAGCTAGTATACATGTACAATATTAACGGTGCACGCACGTGAAGGTTGTAAAGAGCATTACAGATACACAGAAATCAATCTATATCCGTCGAGGCAAAACCTCAGTCTGCATATACGTGACACACATTTGCATGGAAATATGGATGGTCGAGTAAATTGACGGATGCAGAGTAGGGTTGTTCCTGCTCTCGTAATTCTATAAGCCTTCGCAAAAAACGACTCTTTCAAAAAAGCACTTGTTTGTTTATCCCGTTTATAGAAAACAAATCCACTCTAGATCCTTTCTTCCAAGGAAAAATATCGAGATCCCTCCCAACCCCCGATATTGATGATACCTACACATATACATATGTTGCATGGCACCTAAAACTAAGCGACACATTTTTTTTATCGGTCGAAAAATATTTCTAAGGCGTAAAAATAGCTCCTAAAATTAAAAAAAAAATCAATTGTATATTACAGTCAACTCTGTCAATTGCGAATTTTTGTGTGGAATTTTTTCTATCGGGGTTATTTTTATCCCTTAGAAATATTTTTCGGCCAATAGAAAAAATTTCGTTTAATTTCTGATGTCCTACAGTATATTTAAGTTTCATTAAAATCAAAAGACGAAACCTCGATAATTTTATTTGTTAGAAACTCTGGAGAAAAGAGTAGCTAAAGCAGTAAAAAATGTACTTTGCAAAGTTGAATACTTGGCTGTTATCATTTCTCTAATAATTAATCAAAGTGGAGAGGAACAACCCTGCTTGTGTGGATATAAAAAAATTGAATTGAAGAATAGGTGAGTGGTGTCTTTGAAAGTGATGAAAGGAAGTACTTTCTTTGAAACCAATAATCATTAATCTTTTAAAAAGCTGAGTACAAAATTCACAGTTGAGTTTTCCGGTTATTTATGTTTGATGACATAAATAAATAATGACACACTTTAAAGAAACCAATTCACAGAAGAAAGTTGAGTCGTTAGCGTAGAGATAGCGTGTATAATGCAACATGCAAGATTTGTGTATCCCCCTTTGACTTTAAATCCCGTCATTAGTTTCAAATTTACTTTTTGTTCGTTGGCATCTTACTTTTTAACAATTTCATCGTTTCTACGTAAGTTTTATGAATGTTTGCTATATATATGCACAATGCACATGTATATACTTATGTATATGCTTATGTATATGTATATTATATGTATGTATTAATCTGTGTATGTGTATGCTTTGATTGAGTGTGATTGATTTTAAAAATCGTGTGTCCAGAACTGAATACCTTTTCTTCAGAAACTAAATAAAAATGAGAATGTAAAAACTCTATAATCGATTGTGCGATGCGCGTTCTTCTTGAGAAATGTTTTAGCATCCGTTCGTGGTTTTGAGGATGAAAATATTCTGGGAAGCGACGCACGGAAAAATCAATTTAAAATCATATATAGCGAGAGCGAGCGCTGAAAGAAGGAAAAAGAATATCAAAGGGAAGATGAAAACATGTGATTCGTGTAGTGCAAAGTGTTGTGGGTGGTGTGTGAGCTGATGTGAGGCTGGAAATCTTGTTCGGATAATCGATCAATTTATCAAAAGAAAACAAAAAATTCTAATTATCACCCATTTGATAAAAAGTAAGGTTGAAAAGAATACTAACTCTATTTTTCTCGAACGTTTAACCGAATTGATTTACCAGTTCCACGTGAATGAAGACAATGTTTTCGTGAGAATATTCAAACGAAATGTATAATTGTACATACAGATAATATAAATATGTAAAATTGTCATGCGTTTGCGTAAAAGCCCCTTCTCCTATAGCTGTAAAATAAACACTGGGTCACTGATAAAAATTAATAAATTAGTGAATAGGCATTGACTAAAATCATAAGAAACACAGCCGCTGCTGGCAATGAGAGACGAGTATTCTTCAGAAAAGAAATTTAATTTCCCCTAAGCTTCTTTTCTTTCGTATACTCGCTCCCAACAATCGATTTAAGCTGCTTAGCTGAAAAATTAATAGAAGAGACTGATTCTCCATGTTTGCGAAAAAGGCCGATGACTTATGTAAAAAAGAAAGAAATCAACATCGATTAATATTCACAGTCGCTACAAGGAGAAATCAGATTATTATCGAATTACCGAAAGAGGAAAGAGATTGGATAAAGAAACAAAAGGGATAATTTTTGATAACGATAGAGGATACGTGAAATTTCCAAAGGAAAGCAAATAAAATGTCATTTTGCAGAGATGTTAAAATTAATAAACATTTCTACTTGGCATACAACTACTGGTAAATCGATTAATAATTCTACTCTTAGGGCTCCTCGATCGGCTTAATTCACGTTTTTCCTTTCTGTTTTCCTTTTTTTATTGTTCTGGATTGTTAAATTTGAGTCGATCGAGGTAGGAATTAGAGATATTAATAATCTATTAATCTATTAATCACCTACAAATTAATAAACGGCATATAGACAGGCAGCAGGCAGTTATAAGACCATCGATAGTGATTTAAGAGTATACTTTGGAAATGCTAAGGTTTCAGGAAAAAGGAGGAAAACTTTCGAGTCTTGGTGGGATGAAGGTTTGTGTAACATCTAAGGAATGTGCATCCGCCATGGAATTTTCTTGTACGTGTGTGAGATAGAAAAAAGAGGAAAAAAAGCTACTGCCAGAAAATCTATTTGTAGCCATATTTCAACTGCGATAAGCTTAGAGGCTCTCTACCATTTGATGCAGTTTCTTGTTCAAGCTTTGTCACAGAAGAATACGACTTGTAGTGGCCGTGGAATGAACTATTGTTCAGAAGGAACATAAAATGACGGAGGCACATTTCTGTTCGATATAGGATCATAGCAACAGGTACCTACACACTCATAAAAGGAAGTACATACGCTCCAGACGATGCTACATAAAAAATTCTTAAGTAATGTTTGAATTTGCCAACGAACAATCTTATTCCGTCCTAACGTTATATGTGCAAATGAAAAATCACGTATGCGTTAGCTAGTTTTAATACAGCAATTTTGAATTAGCAATTTTGA
>JAUEJJ010000046.1:628111-638731 GCA_032164275.1 Synergus coniferae
AACGTTATATGTGCAAATGAAAAATCACGTATGCGTTAGCTAGTTTTAATACAGCAATTTTGAATTAGCAATTTTGAATTAGCAATTTTGACTTCTTGATACCGAAGCTACCGTACACGTCACATGTTTCAAAGTGTAACGAGAAAATTGAATTTTTTTGCAGGAAAGGGCAAATAATAAAAAAAAAAATTAATCCATAGCGTTCATTCGACTAAAGCGAAAACAGAAAAAGGCCAAGAGCTTACTGATTTTGGTGATACAATATTAAGAACTGATCAGTCAATAAAGAGAGTCTATGATGCGATTTCAATCTGAATTATATTTGTTTTATTTAAATCCATCATCAAGAGGTGTTGCGTGACTCGTTCTCAATACGAGTCATCGCTGTTACATGATCACAAATAGTTTATTATTATTATTATTATTCATTATCATTATCATTATTATTATTATTATTATCATTATAATTAATCGTCATCATCGTCGTCGTCGTTGTCGTTTTTTTCCCTATTATACTCCTTCAATTACTTATTACTCCATAGTGTTATCGGTAGCATCGACTAAACAAATTACTCTTTTTCTCGTTTTTTTTCTTTTTTTTTTTTTTTTTATTAATTGTATCGTCTTTTAAAAATGGAACTTATTTCTCTTGATCGATTTGTTCAAGACTCGAAACGAATACGACGAAACGTACGTTTATGCTAGGATGGAGAGGAAACTAGGATTGTGATTTAGACTCTAGATATGAAAACAGTTTGGAAATAGTTGAGACGGAAAGGGGAAAATAGACGTTAGAATGTGTCCGGAGGCAAATTTCGAAATTCGACGTGCAGAATTATCTTTGGAATTATCCTTCATTTTCTTATCTTCGAAAGACTTTTCATCTGATTTCACTGTGAGAAAGTTTTTTGTTCGTTCGTTTCGTCATAGTTGAAGTATAAAAAATAATTTATAAGCTAAATAAATGTCTAATAAGACAGTAAATATTTTCTTTAATGCTAGGAACAAAACGTTTTTGTCGAAAAATCCAAAATACTAAAAAAATAATTCCCGTAAATTCTAATTTTTGAAAATTGCTAATTCCTGATATTTCAAACTTTTGAATAAAAACAATAGCACCGAAAATTATTTTAAACATTATTGTTTTAACAATTATTATCTTAAAAATTATTATCAACAAAATTTAAATACACCGAAAACATTTAATCATTTATCAACGAAAGGCGGAAATTATCGATATTTCAATTTCCCAAAAATATAAAATATTCGAATTTTAAAACACGTATCCGAAGTTTAACATTTTCGTTAGATTGCAATTCTGTTAATAAACATTTTCGGTACTATTATTTTTATAAAAAAAAGAATGGTAAAACTATAAAAACACGTAAAAGACTTTTTGTCTAAATTTTAAAAATAAATAAAATATAAGAAAATATCACATTAGTTTCATCGATATTCTAAATAGTCATTAAAACTTCTCACTGTGCAAAACGTCCCACGATTATTGTTCATCTCGTAATGTTGAAAAAAAATGTTTTCGATCTTTGCTACCGGTCTACTGATCATACAAAATATAAACAATCAATTTGTTAACCTACCTACTATCTATACATATGTCTGCATGTTCGTATGCATGAACGACTTGCGTACGCGCATCGTGTACATATAATAACCTGCATACGTACATATGAGAACTATAAATGTGTGTGCGTATCTACACAAACGAGAAAAAAGCACTTCACTTTCATAGCGTGTCGAAGATAAAATTCTCCCCCCTGAGATTCTAAATCCTTAAGAAAAGTAAATTGAATGGAAAAAAAAAGAGAAAAAAAAAAACAAATATCAACAGTTTTCAAAAATATTACTCTTAATTATTGGTGTATGAAAAAATGAATCACCCTTATAAAAATAATCATAAAATTAAAAATAGTATCACAATTTATTGTCAAGGCTATAATATTTTTTCAGGGCTGTAAATTTTGACTTCGACGAATATTTAAGTGATTTGCTCGATTCAATTTCGTGAACACACGCATGCACATAAATATGTATGTACTTTTTTTATATATATAATATATATATAAATATGTATGAATAATAACTCTACTATAGAAGTTACAGTATCCATCGAATTAAATTTGTGCAACCATGAACAATAAAGAAAGAATCGGTACAAGTACGAATATAATTAATAACAGTAATGTATCAGCGTTCCATCGGTAAGGTAAATAAGTGCAGGCCTGACCGACTAAAGAGTCAAGATACAATTTTCAAAATATAGTAGTAACGTAGTAATATAATTCTTTTTTTTTAATGCGTTACGATCCACGTACACTCGAATTACCTACTTTCCATTCAACCATTAGTTACACTTGCACATATAGAACGTTTTGTTGTTTCTTTTTCTTTCTTTTTTTTTTTTTCTATTTTTGCTTTTTAAAGTTAAGTTCCGAATTGTCTTTCCTATTTCATGGCGGGAGGAGTTGAGGTTTTGCTTGTCTGGCAGAAACAATGCGAAGAGGAATAGGAGGGAATACCTTTTCGATCGCATGAGAATTTTTTTTTAGTTGGAGAGTTGGGATTTGCAATCTGTCTACGTTAATGCGACTTTTGTTCATCTCCCGTAAGCATAGATACATCGTAAAATATCACTTATCCCTTTATTCCGAGTTTAGCGAAAAAAATGTTCAGTGAAAAATATCACTTAACTATTAATCTGATAAAAATATATAATAGATAATAATCGGACTCTCCTAAGGAAATAAAAATTAAGGCCATGTATTACTTACCCGATCTCTACCATACTGACACTTTTTTCTCTGCAACATTACTTCTAAATCTATTGAGATATTAAATTCAAAATTTCTAAAATTAATTTTAGAAACTTTGAATTTTAGAAACTTTGAATTTCATATCTCAATAAATTTAGAAGTAACATTACAGAAAAAAAAATGGTAAGGTAGGGATCGAATAAGTAATACATGGCCTTAAAGAATCAAAAGAAAAAACTTGTGAAGTCTAATTTTAATTCGCAGTCGATAAGTTTTTCCTTAATTGTGAGAGATAAAGAATTATGAAGTATGTATAAAGTGCTTCAAGATATGGTACAAAGTTGATTATGACAATTGTATGTATTTATACCCGTATGAAATGTATAAAAATAAGAATTTTGAATATTCTCTCCGCTAGGATACAACACAAACTTCCCATAAAAATATTCTAAATTTTCAAAACTAATTCTATAAATTAATTCATTGCATCTTGCATCGTCGTAAAAACGAAGAAAATGGCTTGCAATTCTCTTGAAAGAAAGTTTAACCATAAATTAAAATATGCTTCCCATAACTTCTATATTAGCTTCACTAGTCATTTATTTTATTCTCGAATTGATAAACACTAAACAGTACATTGTTACTGTATATTTGATTTACCGATAGGTACGTATTTTTTCAAAGATTTTTTTATATTTCTTTTAATTCTATAGTGTATGATTAGGTTTGCTAAACTTACAGGGAACGAATTTTAAAGGCTTCTCGTAGAATCGATCCTGTCTTAGTAATCTTAAAACTTATATTATTAGCTCTTCACTTTTAAGTTAATAAACAATGCCGTCCATTTTCTTTCCCTTGTTTTCATTTTGTTCAAAAACGCTTCCTAAACATTCTCTAAATTTAAAATAAACAGCCCTTTCTTATGAAAAAAGTTATAAATTACAAAAGTTGAATTTATAAATAAATAGAATTGCTAGATTACTAATTTAAAAAATGTTTTAGTTATTATAGAATAGATTACTATATGTCATAGAAGTGTTTGTGCTTTGATTAATACCTAATAAAGCTTCGTCAGCTCACAGTCGTTTAACACAGGGAATGAGTGAATAAATAAAGAAATATTAAATTTAAGTAGGTATTAAATTAGGTAATAAATTAGGTATTAAATTAATTTTTGAATATAAGATATCTATAGAATTATTGATAAAGTTAAATGTGTCAGACTAGATGTTTATAAAATAACAATGTACACAATAAATATTCGAAAACAGTAAAAGTAGTTTTAAAAAAATTTATAAATTATTTTTAGAGAGATTATAATAACCTCTGTTATTTATATTGACCCTTTCAAAGAATAATAATCTTTGTGTTCCGTAGATATTGACGCCACGTGGAGTCAATATCACTGAGTTTAAGTTTTCAAACTTGCTATTTAAGCGTATTATGTGTTCCTGAATACGAATTTAACATCAAAGTAGAATTTAGTTTCTTTTTTCCACACGGCGTCAATATTACGAAATATTATGCTTTTTTCTTGTACCTACCGAAACCAATTCAAAAAGAAAAAAAGAAAAAAACTCAAAACTCGAATTAAGGTTGTTGGGCTCAAATATTACCCTCTAAATTCAATTTCCCATAATATCTGATTGTAATATTTTATTGAATAAAACGAGGAAATAGAATTTTCAGATTTAAACTTGATCCAACGCCCATACATAAAAAACTTCACCCCACTATTGATTTAAACAATAAAAACGTTCTTGTTATTCTATAAAATACCTAACTACACCGACACATGAATATCAGGGCCTTAGCAGAATTAAATCCATAAAAGAGGCCCCCTAATACCCCAACCTATCAGAATAATTCACCTCCAAACATCGGGTCCATTTATCCTTAATTAGAACTCAATTCGCTGAATCTCCGGGGGTAGGCCTCTCATTTTTTGGGCCTTACCACTTCAGACCCAACCCCCCGCCCTAAACTTGAAATATGTATTCATCCCGAAAGATCGAGATAAGAGGGTTACGTGCGGACGTAAATGGGGACATAAGGCCCCTCGTAATACGCGTGAACGTAGACTAGATTGTGGAGGGGATTAAGGTTAGGGTGAAGATTGTGTAGTGGGGTACAGACGGAAGAGGTGGTGGTGGGGGGGCTGGTAGTGATAGTAGGCGATGGGGACTGATTGACAGATTGCATCGTGGAGACGGGTGACACTCGATTTTGGGGACCGCCGGCTGAAACCTGGTATACGGTTGCTCGCGCTCTGGTAGGCCCAGTCATCGGGCACTGGGCCCCAGCGGCGCCATGTTGGGCCCCAGCTTGTCGAATGTAGTTTGATGGTAGACATACCTCGAGGCGATCTGTTCGCGGCATCTTCTGCGGCATCGCCACCGTCTGCGGCACCACTCCAAGGGGACTTCCCACTCCCGTGGGGTCCGCGGGTCCCATTATCGCCGGCATTATCGGACTCGGTGCGAAGTACGGACTGTACGTGTTGCCCACCTGCGGCATGCCTGTTAGGTACGGATTGGTTGCCTGCGGAAAAAACACCCGGACAATATCCAGGAAAACGGGATTAGAACTGCTTGCACCCACTCTTTTATAGATTATCCCTAGGCTAGATTATTTATATATATTCTTCTTTCATTCTTTCTACCCTTCACACTTTCACACTTTTACATTTACACCCTTGCACTCTCTCAGGAATTCTTCAGGGGCTTGGTGCCAAGTTCTAAATTTAAAATTCGATTTATTTTATTTTACTTAATAATAAATAAAGACTTTTAATAGTTGTAACGAGATTTCGTGGCTTTTCACGGAATGTTGAATTTCACAAAAAAATTATATACATAATTCCACGATATTTCATGAGATTTTAAGGACTTTAAAGAGATTTCAAGGAATATAACGAAATTGTTTATATTTATCATATAATTTAAAGCACAATAGTATTTCAAACCCAGAAACAAGAAACTCTATCTGGAATTGTAAATTCCAATTTTACTTTTTGAAGATGAGATTTTTAATCAGATGATAATAATTTTTCTCGTATTAACTTTATCCAATTCTCTCCTCTATCATTTATTGAGATACTTTGCACCAGCAATTTCTTCCGCTCGTTCATTCATTCCACCAACTTGAACTTTACAAGCATTTCTCTTCATGTCATTATCTTTCAAGTGCGAGCTGTGTATTTAGCATTTAATTTAGTGGCAAGCGAAGGTAAAACGGTTCTTAGCGAAATTTCGGTATACTGAATACAAACGAACAGGAGACTCTCATGTATGGCTGCCTTTCAAACAAATATCAGATTTCGATCCCTCAAGGCAAATCATTTATAAGGCCTTATAAATTAGGGGTTTCATCTCCTTTATATATGTACACGTGTAACGTCATACATAATTCAAGATGTAAAATCTGTCTCGTAGGTTTCAAAGGCACAGGTAAAGATTCATTAGCGTGACACAAAGAGCTCGTGTTCCCTCGTGTTCAGGTACATCATGTCAAAACAAGCCTCAGTCCAACGTGCTCCAACAAATCAAAACACACCTACTAATGCTAATACGATTAACTAACACATCATGCTTAATTAGCTCTGCAAAAAGTTCATACTTTAATAATAATTAACAATAATTAATAATAATTAATAATAATTACGCAATAATATTATTAAACCGAAAAAACTGGATACTCCACACTAAAAAAAAGTTCTGGTTATTATAACCAGAAAATAGTCTTAAATATGTAATTATAAATGTAATTATTAATAAGTTGCAACCCTGAAAATTTCTTAAACTCTTGTAAAAATCCTTGAAATATATTTTTAAATCTCTGAATATTGCAAGAAATACCATGAAATATTTTTACCAGTCATATTAATAAGAATTTGTGATTAAGGGCATGTAATAAGAACAATATATTTTCCGCAACTTTACGTTCGCAATAATAAATGTTTTTTGTTAAAACTAGGCCACTTACCTCCGTTTCGCAATATTTTTTATTGCGAGCGTAAAGTTGCGGAAAATAAATTGTTCTTATGGTAAGGTATGACATATCCTTAACAGAGCTGAACATTTTTTAACCAGAAGTATCTATTACCTTTGACCATAACTTTTTTTTTAAGTATATATCTGTATAACAAAATCAATTATCTTAGTGTTAAACTTGTATAACCAGATATTCCAGTCGATTTTCTAAATGACGAAACTTTTATTTTAAAATAAAATTTTAAGAAATGATCATTAGCATAAATTATTAACATTGTAGTTATGAAAATTTGCAGAACTTTGAATCATACAACAGAACGATTAATCTACATACATTTTGATTCTGTCTCTCATTCTAAATAAACCTTTTACTTAAAAATATATATTAACTACTAGCAAAGACTGGTTGCCGCAGAGAAAGCTTTCTTTCATTTTTTACTCAAAATTGATTCTTCTTAAAAAAATTCCATAGAAGGTAACAAAGAAAGAAAGATGCATTTAAAATCGTTTAAGATTCTTTAAAATTCGATGAAATCCTTTAAAATTTCATGAAATCTTTTAAAATTCCACGAAATCTTTTATAATAAAAATTATGGAACCCTTGAAATCAACAAAAATTTCACGACAAAGTTTAAAATCCCTTAAAAATGTTTTAAATTTTATATAAACCAGCGAATACTTGTAATTGCACTTCATTTGAACCGTTAAAGAAATGTAAAACTAATAAATTCATTAGTTTACCATTTTACCTTAAAAAAAAAAATAGAAAAATATTGAAGTATATAGTTAGAGATAAAAAGCCTTCTCTGTGACAGTAGTCAACTAAAAAATTAGTGAAAGCCAACCAAAACCAGGAGTTACCATAAAGGCGTGGGTAGCGAGTAGTTGCTGCTGGATTTGCTGTTGAAGGTGATGGTGTGGTGGCGTAGGAGCTGGGGACTCCTGTTCACCAATGACGTTATTGGAGAACACACCAACAATCAACCACAACCACGAGCGCCACAGCGGCAAACATAGGGAACAGACAGGCAGTCATACGTGTATTATGGATTCGATGTCATCACGTGGCACGACGATAATTATTCGTACATTAGGGACAAATTTGCAGGAGAATGTTAATGAATTCAAATGCTAAACGCTCCTTTTTCAATTAGGTTTACTACGTCGTGCGATTATTTGCTCTTTGTAAGCGTGTCTCAAGTTTATAAATTCAATCCATCATCTACCATTTCACAAATCTCAAAATTCTCCAAATATTCAAATCTGCACGGAAAATTGAACTCTCACTGTTCTTTAATCTCGAGAACATTTTAAAATAAAATTTAAAAAAAAAATAATAATTTCATAAAGAAATAATTTAGAAATATTGTGAAGTGGTGTTTAGAAGTTCTCAAAATATCCTTGTAGTGGATCAATTATATTAATAATTGTATGATTGCCTTTTCGTTATCGCGTGCTGTTTAGGAAAATCTTTAGAAAACTAAGAATTTTTTTTCAATGAAAAATGGTTTTCTTAGAACCAGGTACTTATTTTTTAGTCTAGTCCTTATCAGTCAGAAAATTATTGACGTTCGCACGAAAGTAACATCATTCAGACCTGTACGAATGCAAAATAAAGGATTTAGGAAAATAATAGTCTTAAATAAATAAAAAACGAGAGATTATTAAATAATAATAATAACAAAATAAGAATGCTTAATTTAGACTAACAATTTAGTAAACTAAAATAAAAATGGTAAGACTTATATTTAACGGTGAGAAAATACTTGACAGGCCTGAAAGACGTAAGAAAAAACTTGATAAACGAAAGCCAAAGCGTGACATAATCGCTATAATGACACTGACAAAAAAACATGCGGCGTGCTAACTTTTTTGTAAGTAGTTGATAACCTCGATGATGCGTGTCTGTCCAAAATCAGAGAAAGTTAATAAAAAAAAATGACAAAAGGGGTACAGATTAATATGAATCATTCTAGAATCGATATTAAAAGAAAATGAATCGAGGTATATATTTTTATGAGATATACATATGAGAAAATCAACTGGAGAGAGATAAAGATTTTTTAGGACGTAACATGCATCAGCGAGAATTACACAGAACTTGACTATCTAGATGGAAAACTCTAATGGCAATGGTCAATAAGGGGGATGAGATTTGGCCAATGAGATAAAGCTGTGGAAGTGTAATAACGTGGAGAATGATGCAAAAAATTTGTTAATCGACGTACCACTGTAGGCACCTGACCAGGTACAAGGGTTTGGCCTGGAGTGAGACCCATTTGTTGCATTAGAGCATTCTTCAGCGCCAGATGATTTCGTCCATTTATTAGCAGCTGGTCTTTCAAATGCTGTGGAGGATGGAAGTACTTGCACGGAGGTTTTTCCCGATTACATCGTCCCTGAGAATGAGAAAAAAGAGTACAGGATTAGTTCCTAGTCAGACAATATCAAGTTAATTCTACTTAAATCCTTTTCTTCAATTTCAAAACATTCTTCAATCTGTTTTCAAAGTTATAAACACGTTGAGAGATATTTAGAAATTCCATAAAACTCCCTGAAAAATGTTTATTGTATTTTAAAGCATCAATTCCGGAACAAAATCAATTTCACTGTTGTACTCGTACAACAGTAATAATTACATTTTTAAAACTTTTCAAGAATATTCTCCAAAATATATCTAAAATCTCAAAGAAAATTTTGCAAGTGAGCATTGAGAAACATCCCGAGATGAACCCTTGAAGTTAACGTTATATCTGTTTACAAGCAACGTGAAACTCTTCGTTACAAACTCAAACAGAAAGCTGCTCTCATATCATGAAATTGCGTTAAGTCGAGCGCGCGACTTGGCAAACTGAACTTCGATTTTGCTATCAAAAGCTATATACGTATACCAGAAACTCACAAGATTGTTACTAAACGTGCCATTTAATAACTGCAAAACTTGATGGCAAGACTCACTTCAATCCACTTCCTGCTAAAGTGAATTGAAGTGAATTGCTCACATATATTCTTTTATTGTCATCCCTAACATCGCAGTGTTCTTCATTTATGTAGTTTGCATTGTTTAAGATGAGAACTCGTTATATGCAACTGATGTACATATATTTTGAACAAAGCATCAGGGGGAAATACATAATGCAGATAATGACCAAGAAGAGCACAGCTGAAGTGAGGGGGGCATGATACTAATTAGAGTCTAATAATATTGGATCAGTTAAGTTTACCAGAGAGAATACTGATAGAGAGTCAAGCACATGGTACAAACATCGTCTTAAGCTCAGGCCACAACCTAAGTCTTCCAGAAAGCCAATGGCTTTTGGGTAATAACTGCCTGTGAACACCAACTCTGGGGTTAATGTATTACCTAATTGGAACCTAGCTTACCCAGCTTGATTTGTATTAATTTAGGTAATTAATTCCATATTTGAAGAATTTTATTTGCCATAAAACAAATTCTACCTAAAATAGTTCTTCCATAATAAGCCCAGGATGAAGTCATTTTGTCAATTTTTTTAAGAAGATATTGCAAAAATGTCAAATCACAATGTTTTATACAAATATAAATCACTTTTCCCTGGCTTTCAGAGATTTTGTTTTCCTTCTTATTCATCATTCAAAAGCCAATCAGATTTGCAACAACAATGTATCACAGAAAAAAACAAATGTAATATTTACACCGATTTCGGGGTAAATATTATCTGCAACAAAAATTACTTTCAGATGGGTAAATATTACCCTGAACATAGGGTACGGTTACCAAGGCAACTTATTGTACCTTCATTTGTTTCGATGTGAAAAAATTAAATTTTATCCACTTGAAAATTACCCGCAACAAATTTTCCCTTTTGTTTTTTCTG
>JAUEJJ010000046.1:673778-685814 GCA_032164275.1 Synergus coniferae
ACTAGACACACAGTTTACATAATTTAAAACAAGCTGGTAAACTCTAGTACGACGACCTCCATCCGAGTATAACCGAGACAAGCGCTGCTTAACTTCGGTGATCGAACGAGAAGCCTTAAACAATTCCATATGTCTAAGGGACATGTGAAATGTGTTATTATAGGAGAATACATAGATTCACTATTTATTAAATATTTAAAAAAAATAAATATCTGTGAAGTTGTATCAACTTTTGTGGGGAGAGGGGGGAGTGTCTAAAAAATGTTGTTACGGCTTGTTACATGGAGAAGGGGAGGGGTAAAAAATAAGGGAAAAATGTTACGTAATTTATAGATGACTCCTTATTGACTATGCAAGAGACTTTATTTAAGAACTTGCCACATTTGAAAGAATATCACGCTGACAAAATGGCATCTTATAAAAGCGGAATACCTTTAAAACGTTACAACCTTCGAGACCGGATCTTGTGGAACCGAAAAATAAAAATATGCAACACATAAAAATTCAACAACAGAGTTTTATGTGCTTCAGTTGAATAGGTTTCTCGGTTAAAGCAACCAATTTGCACCCCGAGAGCTGTATGTAGAACATTGTATATGTGCATTTTCTCGACAACAAATTCATGCTGTCGAGCTTTTCCAAAGCTGTTGGAAAACTAACTAACCGAAGTGTTTCATGAGGGGAATTCTGTTTCGGTGCGCGTATGTATATTTGTGTGATCTGATATTCTAAGAGACATTAACGCCAGTGGTGGAGTGCTGGAAACGCGAGTGCTTGAAAACTTTATTACTAACTTTCCTGCCCTGTGATTTAACGATGTCGAATTTTTGAGGGAAGTGAATTCAACCTACGTGATTCGACCCTCTTGTCAGATTATTATCTCTCACTCTCTTTACACAAAAAATTACACGATAAATTTCCAAGAAAAATTGTTTCAGACAATTTAATTTCAACAAGCTTGCTTTCCGTGTGTAGGCGATGGATCTCTATTCCGTTCCTCCTAAAAATGTCAGTGATATAAAAAGATTTGTACATAAGCGAATGAAAAGTTCATGGAAAGTGTAATTTAGTTAAGGCACCACTTGCAATCGGTACAGGAACAGGGAAAAATCAAGCAAGGGTCGAGAGGCGACGAGGTCGAGCGAGTGGGCTTGTTTTTACTCGACCCGCTTTTTTGTTCTAAAATGATTTATAGTCTACCAGTTTTTAGCTGTTTCCCCTTTGGAATGACAGGAGAGCTAATTAACTCCGCCATTGTTGGCTCTCATTCGCAGTTGCCGCGAAACTATTATTACTCACGCTATGCTACTTTACAAACTTCATGGTCGCTGTCTCGGGATGCGACAGGGTGAATACTCAAAGCACAGAGTCCCCCGTATTTTCATTGTTTGACATTCTCAAGTCAGGAGAAATACACTTTCATTAGGCACAAGATTGTCAACCCAAGTTCTAAAAATTGGGTTAGTTCAAATGAAATTAAAGTGAGTAGCGCAACTACTCGATTTGCAAGTTACGCAACTCGATTGCGTAGCCAACATTTTTTCAGGGACCAAGAAATTATATTTTTAATGTACCCTAAAAAAAAAATACTTTGGTTAAAGTTACTAGATTCCTAATTATGTTAACTACAAATTTTGATTAATATGACTAGAAAAGAAAATTGTATTGTATTTATTGAAATTTTTGGAAATTTTAAGATATTTCAAGGACTTTTAAAAACTTCTAAGAAAGACCATTACATGACCAGAACTTGTATGAATGTATTAAAATTTAAGAGTAAAGCTTGAATCAAAATTAAATATATGAGATTAACATCTAATTTTTATAAAGCGAAATTCTTTAAAATGGTTTCAGCATAAAGCACATTAGCTTTGATTTATATATTGGATTACATTTCTGTTAATAAAACAGTGGACGATACTTCAAAGAAGTATTATAGAATTTAATCCTTTGATCTGGATTCCCGATTGTAATAACGTTTCACATTTATTTTCTGTACCACTAGTTTATCTCGAATACTTTTTCCGATTGTGGAGTTTGATATTTCATGGTTAAAGCTCACATATGGAACACTGGGATAAAAAATTGACCCTAGTACGTGCATGTCAAGTGCCCTTCATTTATCCTGAATATTAAAAGTATTACCTCTGTATCGACATTTCTGCTTTAAATACATTTTTAACTCTCTCGTGAATCACGTGGAAACGACCGAGTGCAGATGATTGAGTTCTTACCTGAAACAGAAATAGAATAGAACAATTAGATTGAGCTGATATAATTTATCAGCATTGGCTTAAACCTTATTAAAAAAAACTGTATTTTGTCGTTCCTGCGTTTACCCTCTGCAAATATAAAATTATAAATATACCCTAGTATATATTTCTTAATTAAATATAAACATTATTAATAGATTGCACAGTCTACTAATTAGCGATAAATATAATGAATGTGTGTCGTTGAATAATGTTTGCCGATCAACTCAACTTGATAAGAGGTTATTTCGAACAATTTCAATTAAGAAAGACCACAGTCAAGTCACAATTAACGTAGAACCCGACACCCTGAGAGAGAGGTTACATAAGCTACATTTATAGGTGCACAAGGGAGAAAATCCGGTTGGTAACTGGGGGTAAACTCGCGATGCCTAATAATAAATTAGTAATACGAGATGGGTTTACTAAGGGGCGGTTAGCTCCTGTCATCCTTTCTAGTCCCTCCCATTTTGCGGGTTTTGAAATTGGAGAACCCTCCCTCGCCTAAGTCTCATTTTGCATTACGTCGGGCACGCGAGGCGTCGCAAGTTGCCGTCACCTCGTTATGCTAATTATTTAAAATCCGCTTCTCTTGCGACTATACTCTCGCCTTGCTCCTTTTGCGACCCTTTTTTATAGCGCTTGCCTCGACATCCGGAACATTATTCTCTGGAAAAAAAAAGTCAAAACCCTTGCACAGGTAGGTGGAAGATCGTGTGCGCAGGTAGATAAGCATAATGTGCCGACAAACGATCTCACCAAGTGCCTCTTTTTTAAAGAAGTTCAGTCTACTTGAGAAGATGAAACGCCATTGACTTTTATACTTTTGAAAAAAAGATCGAGATCGGTGTGTAGAGGAATTAAGGGACAAAGGAAACGTCCCAGGGGAGAATATCGCTTAAGCTTAACGTGTTATGTGTCATGGGATAGAACATCATCACTTTTTTTCATAAAGTTCTTTCCGTATCACAAAAAAGTGATATCAGAGATATATATGATATATGAGATATATGCTTCTTATTTCCAGGTAAAACCCCTTCCCCGTTTCAATTGAAACCTCCCTCCCTTTCCACTCTCCTTTCTGACTAAACACACCCCTCCCCTTTCCAATCACTACGTCTCTTCCCCCTTTCTACCAAAACTCCCTTTTCTTTTCCAATGAAAAATAAATTAAGAATGTATAAGAGCATAATCGAATCCCTTCCTCCTTCCAAGCAAAACTCCCTTCCTCTTTTCAATTGAACACATTTTTCCCCTTTACAAACTAAACTCCCCCTTCCCTATGAAACTAAAACGCCTCTACACCCTTCTAAACAAAACTTCCCCTCCTTGTTCAGACGAAAACCCGTTGTCTCCTTTCCAATCAAAAGTAGTTGTATACAACCAAATAAATGACCCATCAAATTTTCAATCATCCAAATTTCACCATTTAAAACTCACCCCCATGTCATTGCTTAGCAATAAAATTTTGACCACACGAATTAGGAAATTTTAAATCTTTTTATCTCGAAGAGATGATGTGAGGTGAGTTCCAAAAGAATTGAGGGGATGAAAGTTTTTGGAGCGTCTTTTAGCATGCACCTGAAGGAAATCTTGGTAATAAAGCTGGGCTGGATGAAGGCAGGAAATTTAAGTTTTATTCAGAAAATTACGCTCAGTTGGTCCTCAAGCGTCTAGAAGCGATCGCGAGTGAAGAATCATTTCGCAATCTTGTTTAATTAAAATCTGATTCAAAGTTTCCCAGTGTCGGCACTTGAATAGCGCCTTCTTTAAGTGGCAGGTGTGGTTAATGCATCAGCAAAAGAGTTTAACCACCACTTCTACCCCATCAACCCCAACCGTGAACTCTTTCTCTTTTTCGCACTTCTTTCCTTTCCCTTCTCTTCTGTCCTATCCCGCCCCATCCCCCCGGCACCCACTCAACTCGCACTCATCCAACACAACTATTCTTCTCACTTCCACTCCTACATATCTCCCTCATCCATTCTTTTCTATTGTAAGTTGTCTTTTTTATACCAAAAGAGAGATGCTCTGCCAGTGTCGATTTCCTCTATTTGAGAAGGGTTCTAATCAATAATACAATACAAGTCAGAAAAAGTGGATGTGAGAGTAGAAACAGTGAAGACTGTTAGTATCATTATTTTTTAGCTATTAAAAAATGAATCTCATCTTAGCTATAAAGACTGCTAAAATTATTTCACGGACTTGATTAAATCATTGTGAATTATTATGATTTGAACTAAAGCATTCGAATTCTTATTTTTGATCGAAATTCAAAATGTCACATTCCATTGCGGAAATGTAGCAAGCAGACCGAAAGTTGTCGTTAAGGGCGAGTCCACACGAGCATTAAAGCAATAATCATATAAACCAACGTATCCCAACATGGTCACCGGATGGCCCTTTAGGGGTAGCCATGATTGCAGTTTGTTAGCAGAAACTGCTGTCAGTGGCACTTCGACAACTCGAGGACGAAAAGGGACCTTTTCTCCTTAGCATGTTGATGAGGACATCAGTGGAGAGTCATTCTTAAACCAGGTCACGTGGCTATCATTCTTCAGCCATTCTTACAATGAGTTTCATTAGAATCTTCGGTTTGGATAAAAAATGACTCGCCTCTGCAAATTCTCCTCGTAATCGATGTACGTGTCATGGCAGAATAAAAAAAATTATCACCCTTCTACTTTGACTAAGTCACATGGGGCTTTGAAGACTTTTTACTTTATGGGTTTCCTACGAAGGGGCCATCCATAAATTACGTAACACTTCCCCACACTATTTTTACCTTCCCCCCGCTCTGCCACGTAACACTCAGAATTTCCCTAAGAAAATGTTGATGTTAGAATTTAAGTTAATGTTTAGAGAATAGAATAGAAAAATGAATATTGATAAATATTTAATATCACAACTCTCACTTGTAAAATCGGATTAATAACTTCCTTCTGTTTTTGCAGTCAATGCAGAAACAATAACGACTCTGAATGTTCATCAGGTGCGCAATGAATCGCAACTACAGTGTTTATGGGGCACGCGAGCAGTATAATTTGCTTCATATACTTTTACGACTTGGTCCAGAGCAGCCTATGTTGGAAAAAGAATATACTCTTTAACATTTTCATTCTTTCCTCCAAACAATCATCGAGCAATAATTGAGGTTGTTAAAAGTGCATCAGTTGGTAGCTCACTAGAGAATTGATTATTTCATCAAAAAAATTTCAAGCTATACGTGGAAAGATTTTCACAGCACTCTTTAAATAAATAAACGTCCAGTTGGTCAAAAATCTATTTTTGAAATAGCATTACGAGAGCACTAAACATCTTTGATTCTTCTGTATGAAATTTTATTTGAATCCTTCCACAATACAGTCGTAAAATGAGGTTATAAGTCGTAAGAGACTACCCTTTTTATTAGGCGCATGAGAGTGAAAAGAAACGTTCTCTTACGACTTCCTGCAATAACTTATCCCTCACAAAATCACAAGTACGGTAACTTCGAGTTAAACAAAAAGTTGAAAAAAAAAGATTGAAAATGAGAAAAGGGGACAACAAATCCCAGCACTAGATAATAATAATTATTATTATTAGTTCTAGAGTGAAAGCAGCTCAAAAGCTGGTACAATCCATTCTATCTAATACGATAGCTCCCATCCGAGTATAATCGAGCGAAGCGCTGCTTAACTTCGGTGATCGAACGAGAAGCCACAAACTATTCCATACGTCCACTTGGACAAAAGTTATATACTTATACACAATTACACATATTATAATAATATTTATCTCACTTATGGATAAGAGGTCTGTTAAGTTGGCACAACACAATTGTCATATTCAGATATGACCTATATCACTATTAAATTTAATGCTGTATTCCAAAATTAAAATTAAAATTCCTAAAAATCTGTGAAATTTTTCAAAATTTTTGAAACTCATATACCAGAAGTTTTGAACGTTAAAATGAACGAAATACTTTTTCTCAATTTTATTTTATTCGGAAATATTGTTCCAACTAAAAATAAAAAATTTCTTTCACACAGAATTCTACTTTCAATATAAATGAATCAATATTTGAATGATGTTTTTAGTTTAAAATGTAATCAATACAAAACTTCATTCACTTGAACGTAACAATTTCAACCAGATGAATTATTATAAATAAAGGTTGCAAATAAGGTTTCAGATAATTTTAGAATGGAAACATCCGTATTACATTTCCAATTTTCCACGTGATCTCCCTTAACCCCTGAAACGAGATTCATAGACACGTATAGCGGTAGAGAACAATATGCAGCATCTTGTCGTTCCGATCGTCTTAATTATCTCGCAGCTCATAAGAAATTCCCTTCACTCAGCCTACATCATCGATCCCTCGCACGTAATTCCGGCGGAGCAACTATTCGCAGTATAGTTTAGTCCCCTTGGGATCTTGGAGAACTGCCCTGACTAGATATTCGAGTACGTGATCGACTATTCCGATCAAATTCCCGATTTTTTTCTCATTTCTTGAATTTTCGTCCACGAAACTGAATCTTGTTTCGTTTTCCGGTCAAGTAATCAGAGCAGATGCAAGCAGACGACTCTTTTTGCGTCTTTTTTGGATAGTTTAACGTCTAACCACTGAACAAATTGACATTCAAGGGCTGATCAAGAAAAAAAGAGATGAAAACACTTTTCTTATATAGCATTTCTGATGGTTCCTGTAACCAGCCATGAATCTTTCATCCGTTGATCGTTCCGTAGTAGAAATTGGTCTAGATTTTCTTTAAGACTGAAAAGGAATTCGTAGGGCTGAACTGTGGAAAAACTAGACTGGACAATCTTGGCAGGGCCAAATTACAATCTAACTAGAATTTCCTAAACTTAGTACCTTGTAAGTATCTTACTAGATTCCTTCTAGATTTCCTAGTCAGTTCCCCACTCGGTGCAGCGTTACATTCCTCAGTCAGTTGGTTGCCAACCAGACGTAGGGAAATCCTGATTAGAAACTAGTGTATAACTAGTACCAATTTCTATTAAGGTTCTATCTTCTCAAAATTTGCGATAAAAGATGAATATTTCCGGTTTGATCAACTTATGATTTTAATTCTTGAATTACTGTATTGAAGAAGCAATTTTCTTCCATCAGAGGCCAATTGAACAAAGAAATAATTTTTTCACGGGTAGAAGTGAGAATATGGTATGCCCGAAAAGGATATCGACTAAAAAACCGAAGCAATACTTGGCTCGGTTATGTCCCTTTAAATTCGATTCGAATTCGTTGAGTGGTCTTCAAGATTTGGAGGGTCCGGGTATATATATCATCACGAATGATGGTCTTCTTGGAGTTCGACCCAGGACACCAAGCCTCATCGTTCATTCATGGGGCATTTACCCGGTATCCCGTAAAGCCATCTTTCCCTCCATTTCTCCATAGCCATCGCTTCTTACATCATTCTCTTGTCCTACGAAATGAATCGGGATCAGACAGATATAGACTCTCCTTTGGGATCCATTCCTGCGAAGCCAGCAAATCCCCGTATTTGGAGGAAATATAATTATTGCAGAAGGAAGAAAGTGATTACAATATTAAGGGATTGAGAAAATATGTCAACAATGAAGGATGAAAAATTAGAATCATTAAGGAATAGAAACTGAAAGCAAAAATACGTGGATCAAGTGTTTCGAGTAAATACTTTCGAAAGATTAACTCTCAAAGCAAACTTCGAAGGCACTCAATGCTAATGAGAAGCTTCATTAAGTCTCTAGCAAAGAGATTCTCGATCGTATCACTCGTGTAAGTGAACACTCGAGCTGTAATTATATACTGTAATTTACAGCTCTTATCGACTAAAGAATTTCAGCTCCCGAGGAAAGAAAAATTTATTTAATAAATTATCAAGCTAGTGGGGGGAAAGTAGATTCCATAATCTATACTCTTGTTGAAAACAGACTAATTACTTGGCTGATGGAAATGTATTATCAGCTTGTCATCTTCCGCGATGTGTCGGTGGCAGGTGACGAGAGGTTAATGGGAAGTTAAAGACAGATAATTACTGTTGAAAAATGAACGCTTACTGATTATTATAATCAAGTTTGTAAGTATTTAGGACATAATGTATTATAAATTTGATATGAGTTTCATTTCTGCTTCAGATATGACAGTTCTATTTCTTTTTTTTTCGATTTATGCCCACTGAAGTCTACTTTAGCAAGGTAATGGCTTAATTACACGATTCGATGAACTTTCAAAGACATAAAACGTTTATTTGTCAAAGTCGTCTAAAAGACTGCATCTCTCTTCGTCTTTCTCATACTCGAGTTTCCCGGAACAAGTAGAAAACTCCTCCAGGCAGAGGTCTCCTATCTCGCGTGTGTTTGCTGGTCTTTTTGTTCCAGCCGCATTCCGAGTGTCCCTGATTTAAAGCTTTGACTGTCTAACTCTAAAGCCAACACTCCCTTTTTACTTTCACAGAAACCATCTTCCACCTTTCACCTTCCTATCTAAGTTTATAAAGTAAAAAGGAAATGAGCAACTAGATTCCGAGGTAGTCGATTTTCCACTTGATAACTCGAATCGGGAAAGATATTATGTTATAAAATATAATTGTGAGGGATGTTCGATCCCGATTCGATTTTTTGGTAATTTTTGGATATTTCTTTTTTATAGGAATCGATTTTACAATAGAGACCAAATTGGTGCAAAAGAGCTTATTGGTATAGAGTATTATTAAATTCAGTTACCTCATTTTCTCGTTCAAACTAAATTTAAATCTTTTGGTACGATAAAAAGAGTAGGAAGGCAAAAGGGGGAAAACTGAAAAAAAAAAACACGTTGAGAGAGCAAAGCAAGCCGGCGAATTTATTAACTTTAAAAGCCGCCCGCGATGCCGCCTTGTTGGGATGGTTTTATGGGTTTACGATCTCTACTCGATTCCCACTTCGGATCTCCCTTCACCCCTAACCATCTATGAGATGATGTCCGCAACTTATAATTTTATTTCAAGTTTCGTCGCGGCTTATCGATTGGCATTTATGATGAAAATTTGTAATAACTTGGATCGAGTACCGCTCGAGTTTCCGCGGAAACCCTTTTGCTCCAAGGACGCTACTGGAAGAAAGAAATCGAATTCAATTACATTTAATAACCAATTTATAATGGACTATTATTTCTGATTTAATTCGAAAGTTATGACGGTCTTTATAGTCTTCTGTAAATATTAATTTCTTCATATATTAGACTCACAACTTTACAATTTCCATGTAGAAAGTTTCCCGGGTAAAAATCGCCATATCAGGGCCTCGATCGGTGATGAAACTCCGCGCCCGACCGGGGCCCGATCGGATTTCATATCATTTCTAACAGGGTCACTTCGGGAAAGTTTCTGCATGGGTTCAGACGCGATAATAATAAATCTTGAATTTTCTGACACTGATATAATACTTCGTAAGTAACCAATAAACCAGTTGAAGGAAACTGAAATGATTTGATTGTTGCAGACTGATTTTCTGAAACCCAGCTTAGTTCACTGTGAAAGGGATACCAGTTTTCGCGAATGACAGTCTCTATTGGAATTCGACTGCTGACGTCAGATTCAAACGAATTGGTTCGTCTCGAGTCGTCGCAGGTCAACGATAAACGGTCAAAACTTATCCAAGTGTCCGATTCGATATATATCAGAGGCCATCGTTGGGTCAGGAAAGGGTGCATTTTTGAAGAGAAAATGAAGGTAAAGGAGAGAACGATAGGGGAGATTTTGTGTTCTAAAAACGCAAACGGGGCAAAGGTTGAGGAGAGCCTCTACGCGATCTGAAATCTCAAGTAGTTCAACCCCACACTTCACATTTACCTCCATTCTTCTGCATTTGCGAGACATTCAATTCAAAAATTCTTTGGGATATTTAAATTCGACTCGAATATTCTTAATTTGCCGTGTTAAATATTTTATTGAATTGACAATCTTGCATGTTTTAGAAAAACTTCAGCCTCATATTATGAGTACTTATCTTCAAAATAGTCTATTTCTTGTTAAGAAATTTCCTGTGATTTTATGGGCTTTCATGAGATTTTAAGGCGTTTCAAAACATTAAACATTTTTTAAATTTTATTTGAAGATATTGGATTGTTGAATTAGTTAGGATCTCGTTTTGAGAAAAGCTTCAGGACAAAACGTGATGGTTTCCGTGGACACTGCGGAAAGTTATGCCGGCAGGTAACTTTTGATCTGAAAAGTGGTGGCAGGTTGGTAGGGTATAGCTGCGGACTTGAATGGCGAATTGCCTCGAGGGCCGTTAGATGCATTTTTCATGTCTCGCCCAAGATATACAGAGCTAGCAACGCCGTGCCTCGCCGCCCTGGCGTTGGCAATATAGGCTCTGGTATATCGTATTATATACGTATCTACCTACCCTAACCCACTCTCTCCCTCTCTCTTTTTTTTTTGATTTTTCTACTTTTTCGCGAGAGGTGGAGGCATATAGAGCCCGACGTGACAGACTGTATTCAAACGGCGTAATTTCTTCCTTACACTCTACGAGCCAACTTTCGAGACCGATGGATCGTTCGGGCTTTTGCCTCCGTATCCTCCCTCAATCCCCTTGGCCCATCGAACAACCCAACCGATTCTCTTCGAACCGCTTGCCCTCTCGAATTTATTATTCCCGATAACTTTTCTATACGGGAAAAGATTGCCACTGCGCGGAATCTTTTTCACGAGTTTCCAAAGCGCGTCACGCGAATCGGACGAGACTTATAGTATAATATGTTCTTTTTCCTATTTTAAGAGAGACATACTCAACTTCCATTTCCTTATTCTACCACTGGGAAATGTAAATGCGCCAGTGCAAATAAAAAAAAAAAAAAAGAAAAACTCATCCGCTGTTCACCTTTGCGTGTCTTGTTCATTAAAAATATTATCGCTCCTAAGAGGAAAGGGCGCAGTACTTTGCTCTCAAGAGATGCGAATGTAGAGATAAAATACAATGAATAGTACTTGAGAAGGGAAAAACGATTAAGATACTCATTTCCTATTTCGTTGAATGGAAGCGATATTAGGATCTTTACGAGAGCATAAATAGAATTATGTAGACTAAATTAAAATCTGGAAATAGTGATAGAAAACTGTTTCTTCAAATCAATGAAATTTTCTGTAAAAATTTAATTCAAACAAATTTTTTTTAATTAAATAAACAGTTTCTTTAAACTAAAATAATTCAAAATAATTTTGTTTGAATCAAATAAACTTTATTTGAATGAAACAAAATTATTTTAAAAGAAAGAAAGTTTTCTTCTTTATAAAGAAATTTTTACTCGGAATTATTAAGATAAAAGTTTTGATTTACATAAATCAAGTTTTTTTCTGAGTGCAACTCATGGAGTAAAGGAATTTAGAAGAATTTAAGTAATTTTAAAAAATTTCAAGGTGTGATATTGAAAATTGAAATAAGAATTTAATTTAATAATTGACATGAGATGGCTCTCTGTAAGTAGGTACGGCGTTACGAGTCAGCCAGTCTGCTTCCGATTGACCTTCGGATCATCATGGGGTATAAAGTGAGTTTAGCGGATTTTAAGATATTTTAAGTGATTTTAAAGAATTTTAAGAAATTTCAAGGAAGGTCTACAGAATTCAAAAGGTTTTGGGATTTTCAAGGGACATCGTAAGATTTCCAGACATTTTTAAGGATTGTAAAGAATGATTTAAAAACATTTCAAGCTATTTGAAGTTACTGTTAAAGATTTCAAAGGATTTGAACGGACAACAAAATATTTTTTAAATATTCCAAAATACTTCACAGGGTCTTAAGAGAT
>JAUEJJ010000046.1:724747-735931 GCA_032164275.1 Synergus coniferae
TATATATATATAAAGTAAAAGTTTATTCTACGAAGCAGGTTTGAAATGATTTATGAGTAACACTCTGCGGGTGCTACTCACTACATAGGGAGTTTACATGTAAGTTTGAAAGCCATCGAATGAGAATTTAAGGGAGAAAAAGGTATTCGTCTTGCGTTAGTGACTTTGTAAATCGATGAATCGTTGACTCTCTAATGCCAAAAACATCGCCTCTGAATGTTTTTTCATTAGCTAGGAAATCCTCTGTTAAGTGCGAGGAAAATTTTCCAGGCAGAAGATAGAATGATAATTTTTTGACTACATGTTTAAACTAAGGAGGGAGGTGCCACAAAATACTAAAAAATTTCAAATGAAAATATGTTGAAAAAAATATATTGAAAATGAAATCACCAAATGACATTTCTAACTTTCATAATCTCTAAACAATGAATAACAGTTTTAGGTATTCAATTTTCGAATAGTTGAAACTTTTGCCCTTCCTTGAGGCATAAATGGAAGAGTTTTGGATAATCTCAACTCTCAAGATTGCTGAGACGAGGAAATAAGTTCTTTGTATTTTGGAGCCTTGGGCAAAAATTCGCGAACGATTCAAAGACAGAAACGACTCGAGAGAAATAAACTTATTACGTGGCCGAGGGGTGATAGAAAAAGTGCTCTAATATCAGTTCTGTAGTGCAGTTTATGAGAGAGAAGGATACATAAGAAAAAAAAAATAAATAAAAGGGAAGAAAGGTTCATATACCCACATTATAGACTATACATATACACATAAGTACGTGCTCTTGTACCCTCTCCCCTTTCCTTTTCCATCCCCCATCTATCTTTCTTGTTCACTTCTCTTATCGACTCTCCTTTTTTTTTAGTCAAGAGACCAGGACAATGGGATGCTCTCGAAGGATCAAGGAGACTGGACCACAAGGAAGCTTTCGGTTTGGAATGTGAGCACTAGTGTGAGTGGAAAATCGTTCAAGCGTTTCGCACAATGTTTTCAAGAACCCCAATAGTTTCTTCCTAGGTAAAAAAACTTAAAATTTATTTTGTCTACATCAGATTTTAACATAAATTATTTCTAAGGGAAAAGTATATCATAGTCCAAGTATAAAAAGTATATCATATATCTCAGTACCTATTATCATTAAAAAAGGTGGAAATGGAATAAATTCCGAAAATAGATGAAGAAAGAGAATTGCGAGAAAAATATGATCAGTTCTCAAAGTCGTTCTCCAGATAAGATCGTTTACAGAGGTAAATTGATAGAAAGGGCACAATAGTGAAACGATTCCAGCTCTACTGCAAAATGTATACAATATACATACCAAATCGTTTGAGGTTAATGCTATTGTTCCACTGTGTTATCAATTTCGCTAGGAATAGGTATAATACAGGTTTCCCCATTTATTCCGATGTAAATGTATATTCACACAAACCTCGAAGGTGGCGGGAGGGAGAAACAGGAAGACAATCGACGCAATGGAAACTTGGTTCGCGTCAACGATATCCTCCCTTAATGCTGTTTCTATACTACCTACTATTATTTCCTAAGATAGTCAAGCTGAGATAATGTTTCATAAACGCCAATTTCATTTTCACGAAAATTGTCATACATGATGTCTACTAAATTATGCCCAGTCAAATTTTTGAGATGCGAAATTTTAAATACCCTTTGTATTATTAAAAATAATCATTTGATCAAAAAATATAAAATAGAATATTGGAAAACACTAAAATTTAAAAACTTTTTAAAATTTTAAATTCGGATTTTGGGCATTTTAGAATTTTTTTTTAAATCTACGAAATACAAATATATTCCCTGCAATTTCTCAAAAGTAGATGCAACCTTATTAAATCTTTTAAAATTACCCGAATCTTTTATTTATATTTCTATTGTATTTGTTATTTGAAACAATATTTCTGGATAAACATAGAATTGGGAAAAGTAGATTTCGTTGATTTGAACGCTCAAAACTTCTGACACGTGAATTTTTTTCAATTCCTGGATAATTTCCGGATTTCTTTAAATTCCGGCACAGTATAGACACCCTGTAATATTTTACAGTTACTTGAAGAAAATGCAAGATATAGGATGATTTGGAAATATTACCGACATTTATTTTACCCACGTTTATTTATCATGCCGTACGAGTCTAGGAAATGGAAGAAAATGTATCGATATCGATTTGGCAAACTTCCGTTTCAGTAAGACATTTCGTAGAAGCAGGAAAATGTGAAACTATTAAAGTCACGAATACACGATTATGGTCAGAAGTATGCCACTGACAAGGATATGTTTCTGCATTTTGTAATACTCATTTGTAGGGAAATCAGAGCCGGAAGTTTGATACTTTATCTTTTCGTGTTCTTGACTTACAATGAGATTACAGTGGTTACACTAAATTGTTCAGTGCTTTAAAATTGGTATATCTATAACAAAAAGCGATATAATAAAAATAACTACAGCAATGAGTATTATGATCAATTTATGCCCAAATTCAAATTGGTGGAAACAGCCAGAAGTGCAGTAGTAATTTATCGCCACAAGATAATTACCAGCAGGCTCATAATTTAATCTAAGGACTATTAAGGAGGGAGATTTGTGTATGTGTGATAAATAATCGATTAGGATTAGAAACCGGCATCTGCATAAATAGATCGAACATTGAGGATGAAAATGAAGAGCTATATGTACGTCTAACATAGATCTATAGCGAAACTGCAGTTACGATCTATAAGCAACGAGCAGACATTGTGCACCAGGTGGGCTTAAGAATTGCAGCGGAAGAGAATTAATTCTTATTTATAGTCATACCTCATGATACCACGCACTTTATATAGCTCCCCCGCCTAAATGAAACAAGTCCGGTTTACGTTCCCGTGAAGGTTAATTAACCTTAATCGATGCTAACGGCCATTATTTCCTTTCAACCCTTTACCTAATTATCATTTATTGTTAAACAAATTCACTTCACATTGTATAGGTGCTTAACTCAATAATTCTCAGGATTGATACTAAAATTATGTGGTTTAAGTTCTGAACATTTAAATAAACGAATTTTTGTATTGATTGCACTTTCAACTGAAAACAGTTTTAAAATATTGATTCATTTGCATTGAAAATAATTCTGTAGAAAAGAAACTTGTAATACTTATTGTTATTCTTAGTTGGCACAATATTTCTGGATAAAATAGATAATGTCGAATATTCACATTTTGAATGCTACCGTCGCTATAAAATATGCAATTTTTTACATTCTCAAATAATTTTTAATGAAATAGTTTGGTGATTTATTTATTTTTTTTTTTTTTGTGAACTTTTGACATTTGGGGGACAAACTGAAAAAGTACGTAAAAATTCAGATAAAGGGGAGGCTCGTGAAGATTTTTTAAATCCTGGGAAAAGAGAACGTCCCAAAGCCTTTTATGAATAAAAATATTTTATAATTGGAGTGCCAACTTCACGACAATGTCAAATTGACTAACTCTTTATACAAAAAGTTACTGATATAGTAGTGAGAATAATGTAACTATTATTTTAATGAAATTCGACTTTAAAATTTAATTTAACAACTGCAACTGAACTTTGCACTTATCATTTTAACTTTACACTTTCCTTGAAGTTTGCCATAACAGCACTCTAAAGTTTCACAAATATGTGTATATGCAAAATGGTAGAATTTCTAATTATTAAAAAGAATTTTAAAAAATAAGATAAAGAAGAATGTTACCTATTTCTGATCTTGCTTGCGAGATAAAAATACATTTTTATTTTTCTTGCTCTAGCACACTTACCTGAAACAAAAAAAGAGATTTTTCATTAGAGCAGTGAATCATTTCATAAAATGCTTATAGAAAACAGAAAAAAAAGTAAGTAATTGCGTTTTCTAGGGTCAGTGGAGTTTGATAACTCATTTTTCTGACTAAAATGAAAATCAAATAAACTTCTAGGGCATCGTATTTCTCTGCCCGTATGTGGCTCACCGATCAAACCGCACAGAAAACTAATCTGTTTGAAAAACCATATGATATTCTGGGATATCATTATTTCAACAGGACGAGGTATCTCTTTAATAGGAAACATAATTTTCGAGTGAAAGGATGCGGGGCACTAATATGACACTTCAGTATATTTTTATATTCTAATTAAAATTTACTTTAAAAATTTCTATTTAACAGAGAATACTTATTTATTCTATACATAAATAAGAATAAAAAGTACAAGTATTTATAAGCAAATAAAAATTGAGTAAAATTATCCCTAGTCTAGTTTCTCCTTTTATCTTCTCTCACTTCTGCTATTTCGCGTATTTTTATTTGCCGATTGGGGAAAACTCGTGCTAACACTTTTTCCGAGTCTTTTGTCGCAAGGACCGTGATGCAAAAAAAAAAGGACGAATTTCACGTTTTGCAACGTTCCAGTTACTTTTTATCGCTTCGCATTGGGTTGCATATTAAAACGAGAAAATAAAGAGTGATGTTAAAACCAGGAACAATAAAGTTGTAAGCCATAATTTTCGAGAAAGTTTATTCAGTAAATTCAAAAAAAGCTGTAAACTCTCATTTATAAAGCTTAAGTTGGATGTGATGAAAATGTTAATGTCATGAAAATTTTAATCTGTGAAAGGCAGAGGATATATTTTACAATTGAGCTCAATTTAAATTTGCGCACCAGGAGAATCGATTGTCGAGAGTGTTAGCCGGCGGGAGGAAAATTTTGTCGCTGCAAGTGATACATATTTTATATATGTATTATACATAGTTCGTGAATCCGGTCCATGCCAGAGAGATAATATGCAAAAGAGAGGCTTAAAAGGTAATTACCGCTGAAGAGCGCGTGCTGGTAAAAATTGGCGTACATAAAAAGTTTTCTAATTTCAGGAGCCAAGGACGAGAGGGAAAGGGCAGAGTCAGTTAAGCGGCATAGTTATGTACTCGAACTTGTAGCTGCTACCTTGGAACACAATGTGCACTGACACACGCACAGTGTAATAATGCTTTAGCAACTTTTCTTTCTATGCGGCTTACCCCCCCAGCTTTTTACATTGTAATATTTTCTCCCTTTTTTTCCATTTTAAAACGAATATCGCGAATTTGTGGCGTGATTCACGAAACTTGGAAATTCTCAACACAGGAGGAAGATTTAATTCGATGCACCTTCAGGGAATTTGTTTTCTTTTTACTTTAAATTAAAAAATAAATGTCAAGAAACTGTCAAGGGAATGCAAAAAGGGGGTACGAGACTGAATAATGACGTATCCATTGCATTCTTCAAATTTAGGGAATTCTTAGTCAGCTTTTAGACCAAGGAATTTGGTCTTCACAAGTCTAATAATGATTTTTCGACATCCTTCGCTAAAAATTAAATAACACATTTCTGATAATGCAATATTTTAGGGCTCATTTAATACTCCCGAAATACCATGAGTAAAGTTTTTAAAAAATTTTTAAACAATTATTGTTTAAACAATTTCTTAAAAAATTAGGTCCACCAAATCCTTTTGTTAAAAATGCCTCGACTCTAGCACCGCCTTATAAATTACACGAGAAAATAATATTTTATTCGTTTCCACAATGCCTCTTCTACCCCCAGCGATTCTCAAATTTATGCCAAATTCGTGTTTTTAACGAGCTGTAATTACTGTAGGGTTGCGTATAATATATTAATGCATTCACTATTTTAAAAATATATTGCTAGCACTTTTTAAATTCTGTTGAAGGGAAATTGTGATATTTTTTAATTTCAAAGAATGTTAATTGAAAGTGAGAATCCTGAAAAAACCTTATTCCAAGGAATCCTTTGAAGTTTGAATGTGTATAACGAGCAAGCCAGCAATCGTGACTCTTAGATCGAAGGACCAACTTTCCTAGTCTAGAGTATTATTCCAGTGACTAATGGGGTCAATCTAGCTTTATTACCTTCTAGTTTCTAGTATAACACAGCCAATTTGCAATAAAGCAACCAATACTGATACTAATTTACATAATATAGGATACCGAGAAAGTGGAGTTTATAATTTACACTTGTTGGCACAGATTTATTATTAATTGAGGGTATTAGTAATTTATGATAGGAACGAGAACGAGATCCAAGAGATGGTAAATTAACTGGAGAAAGTTTCCCGCCATATAGCAGAAAAAACTCTGTAACTTCCAAACCAGAAAATTACACTACTTTTAGGATATTGCAATAAAAATTTCAATTTCAATGAGCACAAAAATGTTGCAACAAAAAAAGCGTTTCTGGATTTTTTTTACTGCAATTAGTATCAGCATTTTTTTTCTTATTTGTCCTTTACCTAACTACTTGCTGGAATTCCTTTACTTAAATATTACCAGGAATTCTTTGTACTTAATTCCTACATTATGATTTTGAAAATACGCTTTTAAACTCAAAGGAACTAAACAGAACTTGAATATAAAGCAATGTTTCAGCTTTTCAGTTTGCATCTATTGTCTTTACAGTTCCAATAAATTTCACGCAGTACGGTAGTAAAAACTGGGATAAATGTGCAGTGTTGATGCATCATAGCATCATGTGAACACAGAAATAAAGCAGACGCAGGAGCAGCGGGCATTCCTCATTCCTCAATCGAGCTCAGACCTGTAATTCAACTACCTACACAAGCCCCACGCCCTAAAACACTTGGCAGCACTTGTTTGGAGCACTCTATAGAAATATAAAAGGATGTTGGGGAGCACAAGCGAGCATCACGGCGTAAGGCAGGGTGGGCCACAGATATGTATACGTATATTCATCGCGCGTTTTGAATTATGAAACAACGTGTTTAATGACGCGCCGGATTCAGCCTGCCGTAAATTTAGCGCGAGGGTTTTTGAGTTTAAACCAGCTCTCCCTCTGGTCTCTTCATTGTCGTAGGTATTCATTCTCTTTTCAAACCTTTTCTTCCTCGCAAATGCACACACACAGTTTATCTCGCGCCTACCTGATTCCCATATCGCTTGCTAGATTTTCGCGAATTATTGGGACAAATTCAAGCCCGCCCCTTATTAGTTTCTCTAACGTCGATTACATATTTCATTGATGCTTCCAGCAACAAGAACTTTCCATCTTCGAATTTTAAATCTGCTGACTTTGCAACGTTTCCGAAACGACTCGAAATTCCTCTTTAAGAAAAGGGGTGTAACGAAATTTCACAAAAATCTCACATATAGTAGTACATTATTATTTTAAACCTAATTGCCTTTTGAATGATTTGAAGTTGTAAAAGGGAGAAAAAATAATAATCGCGCGCGTATTGGTTCGCTGGTTAAATTAAATTATCGGTTTCCTGGTCAAGTTGCCACCCTAGTAGGATAGTGTAATCTAAAGGTAATACAAATCCATTTGGAAATAATGATAACCGTCAGACATCCGTAATATGTTTCTCCATATAACCAAAAATCATTACAGTGTCTTTGATCCAGAATAAGCTTTTAGAGTCAATTTCAGTCCAGGAAGACTGAGGAACTGAGATCCTCGTCAAATATTCATCAGGGAGGAATTTTTATTCGCTTGGTGTTTTTACGACTGAGTAATCTGGTGAAAAGGTGGCTCTCAGGTGGATGTTAGTCTAAAGGGTGGTCGCCGCGCTCGTCCTTGAACACGGGGGGTTGGTAAGGGCTGAAAGTGTACTAACCAGGGTGCGGACTAGGCTAACGACTTTCTGATGAGGCAATGCGAACCGCAACTTCTTCGTAATGGACTCTCTCTTCCCTGTTCCCTATTCCTCTGGCCCATATTGATCTCAAAGTGGATATAGGTACGTGAAACCCTCGTAAACCGTAACCGTCGCCGTCAGCAATATCGCTCTACTCGGTTTCCAGAGTCTGGCGTCATGATTCCCTTGGGTTTCAGGTGAAATGCGCATTTACATCAGCCATTTGCCCCAGTGATGAAGTGCAACTCGACAAATTAAAGCCTATCAACTCGAAAACGTTCACGACGCGTACAATTTAATTGAGCGTGTATATTATATAAAATACGCTTTCGGTGAAAGCATACGTTACACACGTACAAAATATTCCAAGTGACATTACAACGCTAATGTACGCAATTGTGGCCTGTCATTGGTGCTTCTGCGGTTCACGAAGTAATGATAATCACTTGGGAATTTTCGATATTTCCACGCCTGTAATAAGGTCTAAATAAACTAGCGTGATAGAATGTTTTCCTCTAATTGACATTAATTAGCAACGCATTTGTAAATTGAAGTCTATGGGATATTCGATCATTGAAAAGTAAAGAGGAATTGTTTTGGTGGTAATCATTTGTATCGGCTCTGTTACCGTCTAACGGGCAACTTTGAACATGTGGGGTAAATTCAAACACCACTAAATTGACAGTCTAAGTTACTTAAGGTGGATCTAAAATGTAAATAGAACCTGAAACCAGTTGCTCTGTTCATCGATATTCGTAAATGTTTTACCAATTATTCAAGGACAATTGTATTTTAATGCAAACTGATTCTATATTACGACGCATAATTATAGCGCAAGTTCTAGCTTGTTTCAAGGGCATAGATATGGTATATGTGCCCTAAATTGAAGGGTAATTCAATAAGAGATTATATAAGAATAAGAAAAAGAATTTTATGCACAATATTCTTCTTCCCAGTGACTTACAACTTATCTTTTCCAATATCTTATAGTGAAGCATGATGGAAAACAGAAAACCATTATCCTAATATAATACTGGCCAAATATGATCGGATAAAGTGAATCTACTGGTCGAATTTAGTAGCACAAGTGCAACTGCAAGTTTACTGGCCTCCCCCTTTGTTTTCTAGTTTTCCAAGTTCAACCCCCATTTGGTTAACCGAGACTATCTATTCTCTAATAAAGGGGATCGCCATGCGGGTTTATCTTCTTTCTCGTGAGACTCCACACTCTGCTTACATGTTTCAATCAATGACCAAGGTTTTTGTCCCACTAAGTTCTTTTTCGCCCCTGAAATCCATCTCAAAGGGATCAAGATTTACTGATCTTTTTCATAATGTCATATATAAACAAAGCATTCACTTATCACAGCCGAGAAACCATTTTTTTTATCGAAAGCCAAAATATCGATGAGATTTGTTAAAAAAGAAAAATTTTATCCTACACTGTGAAAGAATAAACGAACGAATGAACAGAATTAGTAACTTTAGAATTATACTATTTTTGCTATTCAAAAATATCCTACTATAAAAAGATCATGGCAAAAAAGGTCGAATATCGTAACGCCCTTTCCGTAAGCATGATTATATCGATAGTGATGTTCGACAATCGATACTTTGCCTCTCGAAAATTTTTCGCGTTCATTATGTTCAGGGTTGGGAAGTGACGTGTCAGATGTGTTAAATAATAAAAAAAAAATTATAAAATATAATATTTAAGAGGAAATTATAAGCGCGCGCGATAGCCCGCGTTTGCTCTCGTAACTTAAAGATGAGAATAGTGTTACCTGAAGAAATTCATTTAGCCAGACATGACATTGGAATGCATAGTGATACGTTTGTTTTTGCCGCGATTGAAATTGACGTAGGAGAATTTTATCGCTGAAATGTCACTATTCTGTGTCTACATATCACACCTTTAGATACTCTGTACTCACTTTGAATTTATATCCCCCAGCACTTATAGTGTATCTTTCTCTTCCTCTTCCTATTTCTCGTTTTTCAATTGTGTGAGTCTTTACCATTCTCTGTAGTCTATGTCACACATGCACACACAGGTAGGCTCACGCGTAGTATAAAATATGTATATACTTAATCTGTATTCGGAGCACGAACCCAGCCTGGTCGGCTACCTAGCCAACGGAATACAAAATTTTCGTATTCAGATGTTCCGCGACAGAAATTGACTTTATTGAGGTTTATTGATCCACAATATTGTGTTCTCTCGCATGTAGTCCGACCTTCGTGTCCATATACATGCATTTCCCGTTCAGTTTGCACTAAAAATGACAAGTTCTGTGATTGACTTTGAATTTTCATTCTAACGGTTGATCTAAATAACAATTTGAATTTAATTGACAAAAATTGCTTTTTGGGAAAATATACCGCATATCCGAATTGGTTAAATTTCACTTGAAAGCTTTGTAATCTGAATATGTCGAAAACAAATTTTCTTCTCTCCAACTCTTCTTTAAATTATTTACCTGATCTCGTAAACACTGGAATATTTATCGTGCGAGACAAGACACTCGGTATATTTTCGTGCAAGCATAATACGTGCACGAGATAAGGGATGATTCCAAAAAGGGCTAAGAAACGTGGTAATAGGATTCACGGATGGGGACAGAAAGAATGGCTTCTACTGTCTGCGAAAAGCGAGGATATTGCTGTGCACCTTGAATATTGCAACAGTCTTCGTTGTGTGCATTCTTCCTCTCCCTTGTTCTCTTTTTATAAGGGAAAAACAGACCCAGATAAAATATACATTTAGTTTTTACGATTCTCTTATCCCAAGTCAAAAGGGGTCAACGTTCCAAAAATTAAATCCTCTTATCTCCCCACTCCTTTCAAGCAGAAACACTTTCTTTGTTTTACATTGTTATCATCCACATCCAAGTCATATTTCATTTTTATATGCCTACATCAAAATTTGATATTTCAGGAGATTTTTCAAGCATAAATTAGTATACCAATTATTCTTGGGAAATATATTTATATATTATTAGGTCGTAATTTCCTGCTATCTTAATTTAGATCCTTTGACTTCCTGTGTGCTAATTATAGGAACGTCAATGGCAAATCTGCAAGACAAAGTAGGGGATGAATTAGAAAGGAGTTTCCTTAATTCATGAAATTCATCTCCTGAGGAGTATGAGGGTTTGGTATTTTACTGGCAGAATCTTTTCTCCTTTTAGCAACGAATTACGTTTCTACTTGAGAAAGCATCTTCCACTAGCTCGCGAAGATGAAAATTCTAAAAGCGAAAACTTTGCGAAGTGCTTTAATACCGCAGGTTAGGCACGTACCTCCTTCCTACCTTACTTTCCAGAGCAGCTTCAACTAGCAAGAAACTCTACCGGAAGAAATCTTGTCCGCTAGAAGCACTATGGCGTATTTTCATCGATAAATCAGACTAATTGCTCGAAACGTGCTTCGTACGAGCGAACTGAATTTTAATTAAATAAATACAACCTTCGTTCGTTTATTTTTTCATCAGGATGCCCACATTTTCAGAAAATCTACTAACCGCGAATTT
>JAUEJJ010000046.1:744181-758084 GCA_032164275.1 Synergus coniferae
AATACTTGAAATTTGTTAACATCCTCTGAAATCTTTTAAATTCTCTGAATTCCCCTAGAATTTTTTAAAACTCTAAAATTACTTTTTCCTTTTAAAAAGTGCTTAAGTGATTTTTTTCTTTAAAAAGCGACTAAGAAGTGACTTGCAAAAACAAAGTGACTAAAAGTGACTTAAGTGAGAATCGAATGATTATGAATCAGAAAGAAAAAGAAACTCATGTGAGTTTCAAAATTGCCCATCATTTACAACGAGTGATTACGCTTTTTCTAGTTGAGAAGTTAGGTGACGTTATGCTCAGGTATAGTAGAGTCAAATTGCCCAAGGCTGTGAGCATTACCGCAATTAGACCGATGAAGTCGACTGGAGACTCAGCAAACACCCTGCATATTTAACCCACTTTTCTCCTGCCTCTCTTGCCTCACCCCCTTCCTCTTCCGCCTAGCCCTTTCCTCCCCCTTTATCATCTCTCTGTGTTCGGGGGATGGCGTCGAGCTCAGATTCAAAAGAGACCGTCGGTACTGGGGAGACCCTGAAAGGCACTGTGGGTCTTTGTTCACCGTTTTTTTTTTCGAGACATTTGCGAAATTCATCGTTCACGAAATCGCTTTTATTCGCTCGTGGTCGTGCAACTCGACCCGATGGCGGGATTTCTTTTAAGGCAAAATGAGATTTTGCTCAATATTCCTTTTTTCATTCATGCCGACTTACCAAAGTACACGCTGCACCGCGATAGCTCGCGAGACACGTCGGAGGGAGAGAGGGGAAAAAAAAGAAAGAGCATATTGTAGATGGGCATGGAATTTTGATCCACCCTGGTTCAATTCCGAGGAAAGCGATTCCTTCACTGAGCAAAGTGAACAAGCACACGTACACTTCCCGATGCATATATATTCAATTGCGATCGATTCGGCAAACATGTCGACGTATAAAGGCAGAAGCAATAATATCTATTCTTGTATTTTTCCATCAAGGATCAGATCTCTATCCCAAATTTATCTTCATTAAGCTTGTCTATTTTACGAGTGGCAGCTAGATTTATATTATTTTATATTGCATATAAATAAAATGGTGTTGCTGGTTTTCAAGCTTCACAAATCATACGCTAAACTTTGTGTCTCAGCGAGAATTTCTTTCTTTATTTTAAAATATAATACATTTTACCAAGCTGCAAAGTATACTAATGCAGCAATTTGTTTCTCACTCTGCACTTAATCGTTCTACTTTACTGCAACAGTAAGAAGAATTATGAAGGTGATTAAGACAATGTATGATAATTCTCTTCTTGCAGTCTCCATATCTCCGGATTATCATACATTTTCCCAGTTATAATAACAGTAATGTGAAATTCATTAGACAGTTTGGATCAATTTTTCATTCTTTGTATGTCCTCATTTTGTAATTGACATATGCCATCCTAAAATTTGAGTATAAAATGCAAGCAACTCTTGGATGCAAGGAACTCTTGAATGCAAACTTTCTGGAGCTTATTCTAAAAATAGAGACTCGTATCTTCAGTTTTTCAATTTTGTCCTACAACTTTTTTCCCTTTTCGTCTCCCTCTTCAACTGGTTTCATGGACCACAAGCTTGGCAGCCAGTTAGGTACCACTTTAAGGTTGGAAACCAACTTGCACCGAAGCGTACCTTACTGTCCGTCTTCTTGTGTTTCTGTCAGGATGGGAGCAAAACCGTCGACTACAGACAGACACTGTCGACTTCGACTTGAAGACAAGGGAAGAGGACCGAGTGGTGCAGGACAGGCAGACGGGTTTCGAACTAAACGACCGTCAAAAGCAGGTTCGTGTCTTTCACTCCTGGTTAAAGCTCACTTTCCACTTATCACATTTCATTTTTGTATTTTAAGTTCCAACTATTGGACTAGAAATTCATTCAGAGAATTTACTACAATCCCAACTTGAAGAACTAGTGGACAATTATTTTAGAAGATTCTTCCTACCTTACGAAAACCAAATTTCAATAATTCGAGACCTGATAATAGGATATTTCAAGACTTATACACAAAAGCAAGATTTATTTAGAACAATTCCTTTCATGTGGAATTTGAGAGGAATTATATATAGTGGTAATAAGGATGGGGGGGGGATATTAAATGAAAGGGATTTCGCATAAAAGGGACACCCATGACCCACTTTATGAAGTATTAGTCTACTAATCTAAAGCTTATGCTAGGTCCGAATAATCTCCTGGCTATTAATATGTATTCACACTATCGGTTCAATAAAGTAAACTGTCTCTTATTACAATAATTTTAGATAATACTTAATCCTTCAATTGTTGAAATTGGAACAGTAAACAGGTTTACACAGTAAACCCAGAGGTATTAAATTGTTACACATCACTTTGATTACCAAATTGAGATCAAAATGATCCACTTTTGTGGATTGGAATTATAACATTTTTAGTGCTTTGTCTTGTTACTATGGAGACGTTGTTTTCTAATGAAATTGAAATCCCAAATGCTGACAAAACCCTTCTGCAGTCTCAAGAGCTTCCACTTCACAATGCACCTCCTTTTCAAACTAATATCGCCATCAGAGTTATTCAACTAAAATTGGTGACTCTTGGAGTAATCTAGAAAGTAATACGTCATGCTTGCACAAACAACAAGACAACAAAAGTTTGTAACTTTCACAAAGCGTAATTGATGGTACATCCTCCATCAACTGGAGATCACTCAGCATGCAATTTCATAAGCCTATCTCTCTCATTCTGCTATTCCTGTGGGATCCGTTAGAGAATCTCCCTGAGTGTACGTACAATGGCCTAGTTAAGACAGCCTCGAATATAGCACAGCATACAGTTTATAATTACTAACCCTAAAGGTGGACTATCCGACGAATCCTGAGTATTCAACAGTTTTGATGAAATATAGAATCACAAGAGGGCAATGTAGATGTTTTTGTGACAACAATGTCAAGATGATGGGTCACAGTTAAATTGTCAGAAAACAGTTTGCACTGCAGTGCAAACATAAGAAGTTGGTAATGTCAGAACAATGGGTTTAGCAGAAGCAGAGACGAGAACAACAGTCGTTTTGATAAAAAAAAAATATTGTCGAGGAGTCTGTCGTAACAGAGCAATACTGGCCTGGACAAAGGCACTGGAACAGGTGGGACGGCATAACTTTCCGCAATCCCAGAGGTTTATATCAGCTGGCATGACAATGCGAATTATTCTGATTTGGCGACCCCTTTTCGGTATCGCAGATCCGCGACCCCTGGCGCTCGTAAAGAAAAGCGCTCGCAAGTTACAATTTGCCATTGTGCGCTAGTATAATAAATGTAATTTGGACAAATAGGAGAACGATACGGTGCCCGTCTGACCCTCAAGTCGGTATGAACAGAGAGAAAGGTACTGGTGCGTTAAACAGAGAGGTTTAGATGTATGCACGATGCACGTGGAATATGAGGCGAGAGTGTAGGTGGCACAAGGGGGGTTTGACGAGAGAATCGGGTACCAGGGAAGCAGACGGAGGTAATGTAGCCGGGTGTTGCTCGTATAGCTCGAGACCTCTGTGGAACAATGCCTTATCCAGCAACATTGTCTACCTCGGCTTAGATCTCTTGCGCGCTGGTGAGACAGAGAAAGACTGAGAGAGACAGAGAGAGAGGGTGAGTGAGAGAGATTATGAGAGAGTCCGCTGCCTCTTCGTGCATAGCGAGCACATTGTCCTGCTCCGCCTCCGCAAGGTCGAGCAACTAGACGCTGCGGTCTTCCGATCAAATTGGATCTACCGTGAGTTCCCGGCGTATCGGGAAACCGCAAATATGCGAATCCGCCGGCTTTCCGGAACATCCTGCTGGACCATATTCTCGATCTTTCTCGAAATTACCAGCTGCGAGGAAATAAGCGCCAGACCACAATCGGCCGCATGAAGAAAGCAGAGCACGTCCCTAAAACCGAAACAGCACTCACACCTGGGACATCTCGAAATCAGAACGCATAGTTCTCTCTCATTGAGAAAACCTTTCTGGAAAACGTTTTTCGCAAGGTTCTCTGATGCTGGCCACGGGAATTGGAATGGAACGAACGTCTCGTCTTCCAAGCAGACTGGCTCGGATCGCCGATCGTATTACTGAGCCAGAGGGAAGCGAATCTACGAGGCTGAGCGCGTGACACAAAACAGCCTTGAGCAACAGAGGTAGAGAGGAAACTATACATGTAGAGGACAGAAAGGGAAGAGAGAAGGTTGGAGGGAGTTCGGGTCCAGGTCCCCGGTAATACCCCTCGCACTCAAAGTGCTAATGAGTGTCGCCTCGTAAGCCAATTAATACCCCCGCAGCCCGCGACTTGGTCGGGGAGCTTGGCTCTCGGAGGCTACATGACCAGAATACTCCGCGGATTTCGTATGCTGGCCACGCCTGACCGCCGCCAACCCTGTCGCTACCACCACCGTCTACTTGTCAAGTTAACTCCAGCGTAAGGCGTTAGGTAGGTGCCACCTTTCCATCCCGGCTTCGTCTCCTCTCCTCAACTTCCTCTCTTTTTCTTAGATTCCTTTTTCTTTTCCTTCTTTTTTCCTTTACTTCCCGAGAGTTGCGTCTCAGCATAGCATGGAAGTACTTAGCGCGTACTCGAGCACCTCAAAGTACCTCCAGCAAAACGCCTTCTTACTTCTCACTTAAAGACACGAGAACTTATAACGCGCACGTGACGAAACTGCATGAAGACCCTGGGCCGCGAAATGCAAACCGCATCACCTGTGGCATAAACTTACCTGGGGTCAATCATGTAACTTTCACATTTTCACACTTTCGTATTATTGTTTTTAAATTCTCCCAGCATGATATAATGTTTGATGTTTTAAACATCAAACATTTCAAGACAGGGTGTCTACTATTTTTCGGCCACCAAATTCCCGGTTTTTTTTCCTGTTTTTCCCTATACTATACCGGTCAGAATTTTGGGTTCACCTGCTTTTCGATTATTGTTTACGTTCTCTTAAATTTAATTACATTCAAGTGAATTCAAGTTGAACCAAAGACAATTATTATCACCCTGTATTTATCAGCTTCTTGTTTGCCTTCAATTCTCAAGAGTTGCTTCTCAGCATAGTACTTAGGACACCGCAACACCTCAACCTACCTACACCAAGACGGCTTCTTACTTCTTACTTAAAGGCACGAGAACTTATAACATGCACGTGATGAAACTGTAGACTTGAGACTACGAAACGCCAACCGCATCACCCGCGGTATAAACTTACCTGCTGCAGTTTTGCAGAATTCAAGTTTCGCTCGCGACAAACTTAACTTACGTCGAGCGCGTGCCAGGGAGGTGGATGTTAACCTGGATCTACGACCGGCCTCTTTTCTCCAGTGAAGATAAAAAGTTTCCGAGTTTGGTGTGGGAGAAATGAGATTGAAGTTTTGCGAGCGAGAGGTGTTACTCTAAGCGTACGTGGTAGCATGGCACCTGACCGAATGGCTAGTCCGCAGGCAGGCTCGACTTGAGCTGAAGTCTGGACATTATGAGTTGGACGATATTAAGTTACCTGGCCGGAGTTGTTGTGCAATTTTGTTCCAGCGCGGCTGCAGAAACATGATTTATCGCAGACACGTGAGGGGTTATACGTAACCCTGGACGGCAAAAGACATTACCGTACGAGTACCGATGTCCATCAAACGTGGCGATAAAACTGTACGAGGTTTTCCTCAACTACCTGAGTCGACTCGCGTAAGTCATAATTTAAACGTCGTTCAGACGTTTGAATGGAGGCTGCATGAATATCAACTTCTAGAGCATAGAAGACTGTTGGCTTAATGTCGGCAAGTTTGAATTAATATTGATCTTTGCATTCTTTCTTCTTATTTCATGAATAGCGAATTGATCCCATTTTCTGAGTACCTTATATAGATTTTACTTTATCATAGTTCGTTTCACTGAAGCATTATTGAATTTATGGTACATTCCCAGATAAAATTTTGTAAAGTTGTCTAGACCGGTTGGCCCAGTCACTTTTTTATTTTTCCACTCGCTGTTTTACATACTTTATTTTATTTTCAAATTTATCTTTCCTGTTTTCACGTTTTCCTGTTTTTCATAATTAAATATTTCAGTCCTTATTTCTCTATATACTTCCTCATTCCACAGTTTTTCTCATTTTAACTTTAATTTACGAGACTAATCACTTTATTCGTTCATTAAAAAGTCCTACAAGTGAAGAGTGGATTATATTTCTTTGGTATATTTTGTGGGCAAGTTATTGCAGTAAGTAATAATAATATCAATTATTTTATTTTACTTCATTTTCCGGGTCTTCTATTTTCTTTCTCTAAACATTCCTTTTTCTTTTCAAATTTTCCTCTTTTCCTATATCTAATTCATATCTCTTTCACCTTTTCTTTTCTAGCTTATTTCTCCTCATTTCTTTACTACACAGTACCTACACTTTTTATCTCCCTTCAATATTCCATTGCATTTCTTATTTACTTGTAAATTTTCTTCTTTCTTACATATATTCTTGGATTATCAATCGTTTTTTTCCGACATTCCAATACTTACATCTTTCTAAAATCGCAACATAAAAATCAGATGAATTTTTAGAAATCAAAATTTTTTAAAATATATTTTAAGGGATTTTGTGAAATTTTACGGGAGATCAATGAATGACTGGATTCTAATTTTGCTTCCCGGAAAGATAATTGAATTTCATTCGAGTAACGAGGGAATCGCGAAAATCCGAATTCTCCATTAGTATTTTTTTAGAACGATTGTCGAACTTGAAATACATTTTCCTCTGATTTGTGGTATTAGCGTTTCTATTCGGAGAGACGAGGGGAAGCGTCGCAATAGGAATGCCGAATAATTTCCGTTTTCCGATAAAGGCAGGTATCTCGTTAACCGAGCGAAAGGAAATTAAACGTAGTAAAATGGATCGGCGGGTAGTAGGTAGCACAGAAAAACGAATGGGGATTGTTTTTTTATTATCTTCTCTTCGGGCGAAATGAAATTTAGTGGAAGTACGTAGCACGTACGACGTTTATAAATACCCAGAATTACACCTTGTCCGATTAAAGTGGAATCTAGTGGTTTTCACCTTCTCATTTTCTCATTATTGGGAGCAGTAAATTAACACTTTGATCAGTGTTAAATGAAAATACGAGAATGTAAAGAGATATAATACCAATTACTTGGATGTGATGCCAATGATGTATATACCTTTGCAACTCGACTCAATGGTAATTTATAAAATTATGATATATTTAAAATTAGTACAGAAAAAGGATTTACTCCCATTGCTCTGGCAAATGAAACTATTTTTCTTACTATATCCTCGCATTCCTATTGACTTTAGTAAAAATGAATATTATAACACTACATTTTACAATGAAAAGTTTCTCTGTGTAGTCAGTAGACAGCGAGAGCGATAACTCATTCATAGAAGTTATTTTAAATAAATCAGCGCAAGGATTCAGTGAACAGCTAAAAGTTATCGTATCAAGTCGAAATTTATAACTTCAGCTCAAGTTTCCTTAAGTTCGTTAGAAACTTTCTTCTTACCTTGCAATGCAAAAGTTCCCGTTCCAAAATGATTTTGTATTTTCCACCAGTGTTCGTGAACTCAGTTATGCAGAAGGTGATTCCATAAGGTCGTAACACCGTTTGGAAAATAATTTCGTCTGATTTATGTCGATGCGGTATGCATGCAAAATGAAAACTGAAGTAAATTAAATTTCAAATTGAGGAAGTAAATTATTTAGTCTTGAGTCAAGTTTTGTCAACAGATCCTCAATTTCAGTATCCTTTATTACCAATGCAGATACTTTATTCTAACCACTCGAGAGGCATAACTTTCTTTCAAATCCTTTCAGTATTTCTTACCTTTACTCAGTGCGTACATATAAGCATACAAAAAACTTATCCAAATAAAAATTATTATTCACATTTCTGTATGAATAGTTCTAGGATGGATGTAACTTGAGACTATTCTCAATTTGTTCGCCATGTTACTGAAATGCATATACGCATGAGAAATTGTAGTAAGGTAAGAAATTAGGGAGGGTATAATATGATAGCAACCGTTCCTATAGTGTATATGTCATTCTGATTAAAATTGAAACATAAGACCTTTAATAATAAACCTTAGGTAATATTTCAGTAAAGACAGTACAAAAGAGCATAGTCTTGACTCAAGTGTAAATTGACACCTTTCCAGTTGAGCCTACATCTTTCTATTATCATTTAATCTATTATTATTCAGTTATTCCTTCACGCGAGATTTATTACCGAACCAGACCGAACTAGACTGAACTAACATATTGTTCAAGATTTTACGAGATTTCAACTGACCTTAAGAAATTTCAAAGGATTTTATGGAATTTGAAAAAATCTCACGTGATTCGAATAACTTTATTTTCGGCCAAATGAAACTTAGGTCAAATGGAATTCGGTAAATATTCATGCGCCCCAACTTTGAAATCGTCCATGGAATCGTCATCTAGAAAATTCTTCGATAATTGAAAGTTTTATGAAGTTTTATCAGGGAAGGTATCTTTTTCCAAATTCAATTAACTACAAAAATTTTAAGGTCATTGGGAGGCAAACGAGTGGAAGTAATGAGCACTAATGGACTCGCGTCTCGATGAGGAATTCGAGTTGGATTTTAAGGTTGATAAAAAGCGATGGGTTTTCCAATCTGGACAGGGTCACGTGTCTCTGTCGAGGGAGAAACCAAAAAGCTCGTTACTTTATAAGGTTCAGTACAAGTGTGTGTGTGCATCTGTGTGTACGTTCTTGGTCATCCTCTCGAGGACGAAGACGAGACGAGAGAAACTTACGACCTCAGGGTAAGCATCGTTACGGACTCGTAACTTTAATCGCATCGAGACACGGGCACACGGGTAGCACGCGAGCCAAGAAGCGGCCCTCGTACGTGACGGCGATACTGAAGAATGACGAGGCAGAGCGCGAGATGAGATTGTCAGATTGCCTTCCATCGCCATTGGAAAGGACATGGCAAACGAGGTTCGTGACGAAAAAGAGGAAAGGGTACTGAGGAAAGTACGAAACTGCCGTGGTCAGAAAAGTCGAGTTTTTCCCCTGCTCTTCCCTAATCTAGGAAATAAGTCGAATGACGAGATGACGCAAATTCTCTTACTACGAAAATGCACTTCAAGCCCCTCGTGTATGAAGAAAAAAAATTGTTTACACATTAGAATAATTTAAAAAAGTATACGTAAATTATTTTTGCAAATGTAGCACTGGAAACCGATATTTTTCATATTGAGTTCATTCTACCAGATATAAGGTGGTGAAATCGTCAAGTCCGGACTGGTCTGAGGGGCCAACGGGAAAGGGGTGGGAACAAAGGAAGAGTGGGTTAAATGGGCGGGCACAGGGCAGAAGAGAGAGGAGTCTCGAACATTACATATTGACGAGTCTGAAAGTCTTCGCTGCAACGAGACGCGATCGAGAGACCTAGGATAAAGGGGAGGAGGAAAGAAAGAAAAAAGAAAGAGAGAGAGAAAGAGAAAGAGATCAAGTAAGGAAAGAAGGAAGGAAAAATTTTCCGTAGTGCAGCCACGTAGTCGCCGTTTGTCGATCGTACCGCAATAATTCCTTATTGCTCCTCGAACCCCCTAACCGAACCCTAACCCTATCCCTATTCCCACCCCAGCCCCTTCGACTCCTCCCCTTGTCTTTTTCTAATCTTCTCGATCCACACTTCAATAGTTGATCCTCTTCTGTAATTTGACGTCTGATAGCCTTTAAGAAACTATCATAAATTCCTTTTCTACGAATTTATTACGAAAGTCAGGATAACTTTTTTTAAGCACCTTTACCGGTCAATCATTTAATTATAAACGTGTACTTACAATTATGAAAGTCCAAGTTCTCTTAATTTAATCAGTTTGACTCACCTGAAACAGAAACAAGAATTTTCATTAATTATTTAAGAAAGATTTTTAATCAGAGATCAAAAATGAAGAGAATTATTGTGAAACGAAAAATGGGGTTTAATATTAGACATGGTGAAACATGAAAATAAAGGAGAGAATCTTAGGCAGAAGAGTGAACCCGAGAGTGAACTGAAAACAGCAGAGGCGAAGGCGAAGGTACCGAGAACCATTGTAATTACGCGAGCTTTAATACATTCTCATAAATGTCACTTAAAAACCCGTACTAGCAGCCCGCGGCTAACGTCATCTTGAAGTATCCTCGACCTCTCGCTGCTACGAGAATAACGTCCTCTATAAATCTCTGAATTTCACCTTTCTTCTTCCAAACTTCACTAAGTACTTTCGGGCCACGTGCAAAAAGGGTTTCGAAATCTAATCACCTACTTTCAGTACCTAACTGCAGATTTTCTAACATTGATTCTTTTATTTCTCGCCATTTTATACTTATAACATAATTATTTTTTGTTAACTAACAACAAAAATTTCAGAAATTTCAGATTATACAATTTAAATTCTTTAAAACCCTTTTAAATTTTTAAAATGAGATTAAGCTTGCAACTTTTAGGATAAACGAAAAATTTGTCCTCATTCATAAAACTTTAAAGATCCAAAATTTTAGGTATACAACCCAAAAATGATCCACCAAAGTTTCAACTCCATCGCGAATTTGGAACTCACCCTACTTCATGCCTTAAAAAATTCACCTAAATTACGCTAATTCGTGGGGTCAAAATTTTATTCCTAATAATAATTCTTTTGAATGCTAAAAAATACTCCTAAAAGTTTTAAACATAATTCAAAGTTTGTTATATTATAGTTTAAGAGGTACCTAGCCAGACTCCAAATGTGGAAGGAGTGAACTAATTTAGTTTCATCATTTATTATCCATGACTGGATTAGCAGATGAGTGGCTTTAATCTGTAATTAGTGATTAAGGTGGAGAAAGTGAATCTTTGAAATCTCGGCTTTCCCGGAAATCAGCAGCGGAGCGTATCGTAAAACGAGAACAAGAGTCGTACAAATGACAGCATGTTAGTTTCAAGATAGGTGTCGAGTAGTTTTAAGTCTGGGAGTTAAACTGTGCATCGCTGCTCCAGTTGAGTCGACTCGACTTAACGGTGGCAGCTGATCAAATATAAATAACGTTGGACAACGCGTAGGAAGGGATAATGTATATTTGCCTTGGCTATGGCTTCACATATGAATTACCGCCCTGTTTTTTTTACCACTATACTCATTTTCGTACATTGGGTTACGAAAAATCAAAAAACCTATCGAAAAAAATAATTTAGGAGTTAAAAACTTCTGGGAGTCAATTATATAACTTCACTTCACTCTCACCTCCCTTCAATTTTTTTTCGAAATGGACGGCGCCTTTTAATTTTGACGTTTCAAAATGTATCGATGACATTCAAGGCCTAGTGACTAGATGAATGAAATTCACAGAGAAAAAAAGGTTTAAGACTAAAATGGGCATAAATGTAGCGTTGAGTCTAAAAAGGGACTTAAAATTAAGGTCATTTAAATTAAAGCCTGTAATATAAACTAGACCTTTTTTTTCTGTGAACTTTTATGTGCTTATGAAGTGCAGATTCAAAAAATCTTGTGTATCAATACTTCTACCATGAAATTATGATCCTAAATAAAGTCTTTCACTACAAGACTTCGAATTTCATCAGTACATTTTGGAACGTCAAAATTCGAAAAAAATTGAAGGGAGGTGAGAGTGAGATGAGAGCGAAGTGAGAGTGAAGTGAAGTTACGTAATTGACCCCCTGAAACAGTTTTCGAAATTTTCTTTCACTCTCAGAGGAGTTGAGAAGTCAAAGAAATTTCGATAAATAATTTCTATGATGTGGATAAAATATGTTTGAGTGTACAGCACAATAGAATTTTTTGAAGACAATCTAGAGAGTGCATTGGGGGCGGATAAATTTGAGCAAGGATCGATCCCTTAATCGAATTTGTAAACCATTAGATTGAAGTGCAGAGAACGGAAACTGGTGGCCCGATTGACCAGAGCCGACTGAAGTGTGTAGCAGGTTTCTCGACAAATCACCATTTACGCGACCAATGGGGCGGTCGAGTATCCGGAGAAGTCGACGGCACACGAATAGCTTGTCTTTCCGTTTCCTTATTTCGAGGAAAATCGGGTATCTAAGGTCAAAAAAAAAAGAGAAAAGTGTGCACCACAAGTCGGATGTTTTGTCAGGAATGAAGAAGAACGAAGAAAAATGGAACTCGGAAAAGCGAGTTTTCGAAAGGGAGGATGTAAACCGATAATGGAGATACCGCAAAACGAACCCATTACAATTTCCAATTATTGTATTTACCAACAAATTGCTCGTACTCCAGACTCGTGTTTCTTTATAAGCAATGGATTCGAGGTAATTTCCATCAATTCGATAATGCTGAATAAGATACATAACAATTTTTTAAAAAATTATCAAAAAAAAAACTAGCGGAGCGTTCATTAATTACATAAAGCTTTAGGAGGGAAGGGTGAAAAATTTTACGAATCCTTACAAGAGGGGAAGGGAGGGATCAGAAATTTTGAAAATCGTCCTTATATAATTAATGGAGGATCTCTTAGTAATTCATATATTTTTTTAGTTGTACCCAAGAATCTCTATAATTGCGAACAAACGACGACGGAAGAAAGCAAGAATAATTGTATAATAATGTAATAATAATTTAGAAGTTTTTGGAAAGTAAAGGGAATTGTTTGTGTTCGTGGGTTGTTTGGACTCATTGCTAGTTGGTTCACGGCAAATTAGATTAACGTGAATTAGCGTGCCGTATTCCAGAGCCGACGGCTAGATTCCAGAGCGAGTACAGTGTCGAGTAAAGCATGGAGGGTGGAAAGACAGGGGGCGGGGGAGGGGAGATAAAAAGGGGAGACCGACCGCCACCCATTGGGGGGACTTCGGTTAGGACCGAGCTTCGGGCAAGAGGAAGCGCTTCTGGAACGAAAGCATGCAATTACCTCGGGACATATCTACTTATCTCAAGCCTGCTTCTACGTCCCGTGGCTGAAAAAAATCTGCTAAAAAGGTCTTAGTAGGAAAAAAATTGCGAGTGCTAATTACACATGAGATTAATTATTTGCTGAGGTTGTGCAATCTGAAGTGTGCGTGATATTATACAAGTATTAATCTTGATTTAAAAGATTTCTCTATTTTTCTTTATTATTAACTAGCGAACCAACACGCGCGCATTATTCATTGCTTTTTACAACTTCAAATCATTCAAACGCCAATTAGGTTTGAAATAATAATGTATTCTATGCGAGATTTTTGAGACATTTCGTAAAGGTCACTGAAAGTCATTAAACATTTTTTGGAAACAGTGAAAAGTAGTAAAAGAATATGGAAAGGGTGTGGCGACTCTTTCCACTGTCTGACTAGATAGCTATATTACTACTTACGACACAAACGCGTTTTTCTGTAGATTCAAGAATATTTAATTAACTTAAAAAGTCATAGGATAATCAAAAGCGTTTAAGCTGCTAATTATGTATTCTCAAGAATTTGAGATTTGTGTTGATGGAGTTGATAGAGTATACTGTATTCGAGATACACAGTAACTAACTGAAAACCTTTGAATAATAACGTTACTAGATAAATTCGACTTATCATCCAGTAAGACGAGTACACGCCGTAGTAAGTACACGGCCAATCGCTCAAATTTCTTGCTCGGAAAGGGATTAGCGATACAGAATCCGCTTTACGCAGCGTTGCTAAATAAGCCACTAAATGAACCAAGGCTGTCGCTGCTGTGCTGGTGTTTTAGCGTATTTGCATTACCCAATGTAATACCTTCAAACGCACAAGTTTGTTTTAATAGTAATAAATCACCTCTGGTATAAAAGCAATAATTCTAGATTCCACTTCCAAGAGAGCATGTTTCATTTTGGGATTTTGTAGAATTTTAAGATGCCGAAAGACTTTCTTAATAGATTTTATGAAAATTGAAAAGAGT
>JAUEJJ010000046.1:817961-830080 GCA_032164275.1 Synergus coniferae
CATAATCCCATTTCATTAATGTGTCTAAATCAGTTAATGAAATTTGATCTAAAAATATGTTTCAGTAGCTTCAGTAACTTTACTGCTTGCAGCAGTGCAAGTTGAGAGTTTAGTTTTTCAGCAATACATTATCTTTATGACTAAGATGTTTAACTTTAAGTGAGGTAATTTGATTTAATCACTCTTGTAATTAGAAAGCACGATTCTTGGAGCCGAAAATTAACCTGATTTCGTTAAGAAGCTATTCTAAATCCTATCTTGTCGTTAGTATCTATATTATACATATACCTTTCGCGGATAGAACGCGATCACAAACTTAATCTTCATTTCCTCAAGAGCCGTGCGAGACTGTCCTTAACCACACTTTATCCTCATCAACGATCGTAAAATGCGCTAAGCACCAATTACATCTCGAGTACTTTCTGGTATGCTGGGCGAATAACAAATAATGTCTGCTTGGTTATATATAGCGCGCCGGAATGTGTACTGCAAACTACAATTTAGATTAGGATCAAGCGACCTTCATTGTTCGACTTTACCTGCTTTAAGTACAATATCTAAAAGTAGTTAATGTTCTGCGGTACATCAAGCAAACAATTGAAGCACGTTATTCTGACCAGCAGCCTCGAAACCTTCAATATGCAAATTAAAGAATGTTTTAAATATTCAGAGAAATAATTCAGAGGGTAACGATATGCGAAAAGAGCTGCAATTGAAATAATTCAAATAATTTAACTCTATACGGTCTGGTTTGAGGTATTTTTATTTAATGCATTGTTCCTGAGAAAATTACCTGATGATACATCATTTTTGTACGCAGTGCAATATTTACTTAATTTATAACAGAATGTGTGGAATGTGTAGAATATTCCACGCTTAGGATTTTCCATTGCGCAATTCCGCACACGGGAATTGGGAAGTTTCATAATTTCCATTTCATAAGATTTCGAGCAATAATAATAATAATAATAATCAGCAGATCTGAATTCCCGCGACTCGTTTGACTAATTACAGTGTATATAGGGCGCATCAGACACATATTAAAGTGATACATCAGGTTGATGTAGGAGGCTGTGTCAAACTTGCGGAATTGACACCATGTGTAGTTGGTAATATGCATGTCATAGTGGAGACAAGATGAGAAAAGACCCTTGAGATTCGGTTGGGCGTTCAACCGCGATCAAACCGATTCTCGAAGCGGAGATCAGAGTGTACAGAGCCGCGGGGAACAGTATACCGAGTTGCCGAATTGAATGGCATTAATTAAGTGGAATACGCAAATAGAGGAGAGACTGTTCTATCGATCCCTAGAAAGTCCTCTCTATATAGATAACTACTAGCATGTGTAGGTATGTGTACGCGTAGTCATGTACAGTACGATCAATTTAAGTGAGGCATGACAATCATTTGTGATCGCAAAAAGCACACAGATTAGTGATCAGTCTGAACAGGGAATCTCCATTAGCCTTTTCACCACGTTAACTATCGAAAACATTTTCCCTTGCTTATCGAGGGAATAAATTCAATCCAGTCATTTCTCATGTATGTATGGCTTATGGAACTGTCAACCAATGCTTGATGTATTTTACGAAACAATCGTTTACTGGAAACAATCCTTTACTGGAAACAATCCTTTGAGTCTGAAAGAAATTTAGTATAGAGTTTCAAGTCACGAACTTGAGAGCATGGAACGCGACCCAAAGATGAGAGCTTTCTAGTGAGACTGAAGTTTGCAATGTTTACGATAAACGAAAACGGGAAATTTTTATTTTTCTAAAACATACAAGGTCCCAAAATTTTCTGGCGGAAAATAGTTCTATACAACTCAATAAATGATCCACCAAAGTTTCAACCCCACCACCCATTTGGAACTCACCCTTTTTCATCCCTTAAAACTGAAAAATTCACCAAGATTACCCTAACTCGTTGGGTCAAAATTTTATTACTGATAATAAATCTTTTCAATGCTAAAAGACATCTCAAAAAGTTTCATCCCTCTCGCTCATTTAGATGAGTTCCAAACGAGCTAGGGGGATAAAACGTATTCGGGTGTTTTTTAGCATTCAAAAGAATTTATTATTAGGAATAAAATTTTGACCCCACGAATTAGGGTAATTTTGGTGAATTTTTAATTTTAAGAGATGAAGTAGAAAAAAAAAAGTTTAAAAAAAAATAAAAATCTTTCGTTTATCGTAAACGTTGCAAACTTCAGACTTATAGCTTTGTAACTATTTATTTGTTTCATTCTATATTTCTTATGCGTTATTTTAAATATTTTTTGTATTAATCTGATTCCTCTCTAAATAAAGTGGTGTAACGAAATTTTCCTCTCGAAAATTTCGCATACGTTGTTTTTGCAAAACCTGTTTGGCTTTTGAATGATGTGAAGTTGTAAAAAAGAATAAATTATTTATTTTTTCAAATATTTAACAGTTACAAAAATATCAAATTGTTTGTTTAAAGAGCCTGCGAGGCAAAACCAAGAAGATAGAAAAAGTATAAAGAATATGTGTATATAAGTGACTGTTATTTTGAGGATAGAGAGACCATCTGAATGAGTTCCATACTTGTCTTGGTTCTTGGAGGTTTGCTCGTGTACTTTAAAGTCCCTCTCGTGGGACGAGTGAGCTTTACACGAGAGCTCTTCTGTGAGCGTGGCAGTCCTTGGTAAGAATTTAAAGAACTCATGGCTTGGTAATAATGTCACGTGAACTTACATTTTCTACTTCTCTGTTTTATTACACTTTTCAATAATAAAGCCCGAATACTAGAACTCTTATAAAATTATAATAATATTCCATTTGCGAGGGAATTGATGAATATCATTAAATCGTTATCACTACTGGACTCTAAATCTAATAATTTCGATGGTTTATTTAAGAAAGTATCTCATGTTAGCAAACTTATATGATCTGACATCGGCAAAAGTAGTTGAGGACATTTTTTGTGCTCGATTTTTATATACATATTTTATTTGTATATTCCTCTGTGCATGTCGATACGATAACGAGAGTGATTCTATTTTGGACGTGACAGTGATACGTGGAGTGCAGTGTGTCGTCTCCATGGACCATTTTCGTATAAATGGGGTAATTTGCCGGAACCTGCTACTCTTACGAGGAACGAGTCCTAACTCCGGTTTGCTAATGATATAAATAAAAGATGGTGAGCTTGTTTGAGATAATGATGCTGGGCGTGCAAAAGGCCATCTCACAGAGCCTCTTGTCGACCCTCTTCTTCTCTTTGCATCATCTGTTTCTATCGTTTTACTCTGTCTCTTTTTCACCCTTCACAGTCACATGTGACCTCACGCATATACATACACAATTGTACTAATATCACTACTAAAAACACCATCTTCTGCCAATGATGTCCTAATTTTGGATTATTGAGCCCATTTTTTAACTTTCCAGAAATATTCGAAGTATGAAATAGATATGAATCAATATGTTGTTATTGTGACATCGCAGGACGTTGCACTTGAAGTCTCAAACTTCGAACGGCCGATACTTGCACATTTTTATCACGACCCTCGCTATGTAATTTAGCTTTCTGTATCCAAGGCGCACAATCTGAATCCCGCAGGAGGACCTTCCATACATCATGCTACAAACGTAGGTCACATGACTAGAAATCCGCAAAGGGGTTACGTTTCTACGTGTCCTTTTATACAGCACGAAATGCGCATCTTCTTCGCTCGTGATGTCGACTACCGGAAGAATACGCGATCGTGTTCAAATTTGTGTTTCTATACATCTATATTTCTTCGCAACTTCGGTCAAATAATTTTGGGTAAAATTATTAGAACAAAATCATCATTAAAATCAATCAAATATTAGGGAAAACAGAATTTGGGGAATCTTTATTTTCCTGCGATAAATTACAAATAAATCACAAAATATTTGTGTCAATCTTTCAAATATGTAGAAGCTTTGTTTAAACTTATAAATGAAAGACGTCAACACTCCATCTAAAAGAACTGGGATATCACTTTATCCTTATCTCAATGGGAAAGACAGTGAAAGACGAGATTCAAACAGAAGAACGAGGGAAACGTGACCCATAAGCGAGCGACTTTTCAATAATAAATCTTTTCTCTACTCTTACTAAGATTTGCTGTTATATGGTAATATAAAAAGAGTTTATTATCCATTTGAAAACTGGAATTGAATCTTAGCTGTATTTTATGTAATTATGACAGTACCCCACTTTCAAATTCTTTCCTTGTCTTATCATATAACTTTAGTGTACTTTATTCATCTCATGGTTCCTAGCAGATGACATGGATTCTTTTTTTGGGAGGGAAGGGGGGAATAACAGAAAAGCGGACGAACAGAGCTTACCACTGCGAGTAAATAAGGGATGTTGAAAGAAAAGTAAAAAGAAAAGAGCAGCTTCGTCGTTCTAAACCAGTGGCGTACTTAACAGGACCGTACTATTCCATTTAAATTTTAATTTTAAGCGTTTTCTTTCTTGATAATTTGATTAAAACAAGTATTTGACTTCAACCTGTTTGTCTTAATTTGTCACATTATTTACTATTAAAATATTCGCTTCTGGGGAATCGAAATTGAAATTGATTGAAAATCTGAAATCGTCTGATACTTCATTTAGAGCCAGGATATTATCATTCAACAGAAGGATGTGTTTCAAGCTTTATGAAGAGCGGGATTGAAAGCTTCGTTTCAGGCAGCATAATCAAGTTCTTTACGTGATTCAAAATGTAGATTACTTTCCAAGGAATCGTTCACTCGAAAATCGATTCTACGTAAGCATCATTATTTCGTGTGATTCCATATGTTGATTCATGTGATTCCATATTGATCCCACATTGATTCTGAATCGATTCGTGGTTAACATCTTACAGTTGTGACTGGTCAATTTTCATAAATTTTGTTTACACCGGAAAGAACAATCAATTGCAGGATGAAGGACTGAAAAATGTTGAACCATGCCCCGTTAGAAGCGTGATCCCTATATAAAATTTATCAACTCGGTAAAGGTTTTATATTACTTTCAAATGTATTCAATACGAAGTTCAAAAAAATGCCACGGAAATGGAATATTTTTTTCATCTCCTTTGTGGATGTGAGATACTTTTTTTATCTGAAAACACTGCAACTCCGCCACTGTTTTCGCAACCCAATTTCCTCGGTCCGCTGTCGCGAAAAACGGAACACAGAGGGTCTTCATATTGGAACTGAACGATAAAATAACGCATGCAGAATTATTGAGCGTCGCCGGCGGAATATAAATGACTTCTTTTTCGTATGCCTTGCCGGCAAGAGGCGGCTGAATACGCGCGTGTGTTGAATAGTCCTTTTGAAACCCGGCCTGTGTGCATTTTCTTTCCATTTGTTCTCCCGAAGAAACACGAGACTTAACAAAAGACCTCGAAAGATGCGTTGCTTGCGGTTCTACTGTTACGTTGCGTTATGTTATGTAATTTAATGGATGGAAAAATTTTGTGGATTTTGGAGGGTTGAATACAGTAAATGTGACTTGTACTATACATACTTTCCTTGTAAAAAGGAGAGCATTGAAGTGGATTATGTGGGTATTGAAAAAATTATACACTTTAATGCCTAATAATCCAAACAAATTCCGTTTTTGTCCGAATGCGCTTCTTGGCATTCAACTGTTTCCGTTTGTGTCATTTTGAATACACAAAAAAAATACGGCATTAAAGTGGCTTCTTTATCATGCCATTGATTGAATGCCATTGAATGCCACTGAATGATCATATTAGTTGAATGTCATACAATGCCTTCTATTGTATGGAATGAAACCAATGCCATTTAATGCTGTTGAATTACAAAAAAAGTTTCAGCCCGATATCGTTATCAGAAAGCTTGGCTTTTTCCACTCACGCACTCTGAAAATATGATATAAAATCCTATTTTCCCTATAAATGCTTTGTATTCAGATTTTCTTTCGGAAATCGATTGTATTTGATGTCAGGCAATAACAAAAAAAGTTTCACCCCGATATCGTTATCGGGAAAATAGAATTTTTTATCATATTTTCAGAGTACGTGGGTGGAAGAAACGAAGCCTTCCGATAATGATATCAGGCTGAAACTTTTTTTGTTATTGCCTGACATTAAATGCAATCGATTTCTTAAGGAAAATACGAGAACAAATCATTTTGAAAAAAATTATTTTCGTTTATAAACGTTGCGGTCTTCAATTACATAATTTATAGGCATTAAAGTGTACAATTTTTTCAATGCCATGTAATCCACTTCAGTGCTATCCTTTTTACAAGGTTGAATAATCTCGCTTGAAAGTGAGTTTACAGGGTAAACGGGAAATCATTCTAAATCATTCTAAATCATTAAAAAATTTTTAATGCCTGAATAAATCTAAAATAATAAAATAAAAGCACGTATCGCAAAAACTCCCATCTTCTCTTAAAGACACTCATAAATTTAACAATGCAAGTTAGTTTCACCTGCAGCTCGCACTGAAGATTTCATGGGTATCGACTAGAATCGAAGCTCTATCGGATGCCAATAGGGGACCAATATATACATATATACCAATATATATATGTTTCGAATGCATGCACGCACCACAAAGATAAACTGTTTGATGGTAAGCGTACGAATTTCGATTCGCATAATTCACGTCGCATCGATTCTATTATCCGTTCATGGGGCAAAGGTGGTGGAAGGGATCGTGAACTTTGTTGCCAAGCGATTGGACGATGACGTAAACCATTTTAAGGCGTATCCAGAGATACGTCTACCTTTCGATATACGACTCGCAAAAGGTGGTAATAATGGCCCTTTATGGTCATAACGGGACTTCATAATATACTGTATCTTTTTTACATTTTTCATGAACATTACATCGATAATTCGCAAGACAAGGGGTGATAAATAAACTTTTTTTTCTAGAGATTTTATACAATAAGTTTTCTCGATTGTTGCAGAAGGTTTTAACTTACGTAAGATATTTGAATACGTTTTTGATTGAAAAAAGAAAGTATAACTACAGAAAATCCCCGTGAGATGCGTATTGTCGAGATTATCAAATATATATAAATAGCGGCTTGGGAATTTTATTCGGAGATTGAAAAACTTTCGAGGTCGCCGGGGCGCCATTGCGGGTTAATATTGTTCTCTGAAAATGTAATAAAATTTATGGTCCGAATCCCAATGGATTTATCACCGTTGTTTCGCTACGCAAAACGAAACGCCGCCGTCGAGAAACTCTGCGTGGGTACGGCAGTTCGTTATGTCGATCATTCGACAATCTGTCACGTGATATAATCAGCGACCGCAGCTTTAAAAGATTTCTTTTTAAAAATTGTGTAAATAAAAGAAGAAATGTCGATTAATTCAGGGATTTCTTTGTTAATAATATTCCTCTTGGCGTGAATGAATTTTAGGTGGGCGTCGATGACTTCAGAATAGATCCTCTTATTTTACTAGAACACTTTAATCTACTTTGAAACAAAGTTGATTTCCAGGCTGTTCTAATCTGATTGAAAATTTATATATTGCCTGAAAATTTCTTACAAAATTGCTATACTGTTATGTATAAAATTGAATCCACAAATTGACACGTTATAACGTGCAATGTATACTGTATATTATATTATACATTTATTATCTGTATATTCTTCTCTCATTCAAGCTAACGCGTTAGCTGAAAGAAGAATATTCTTATCATCATAAATTTTGTTTCATTATTGCCAGATGATTCAGAGAAATCACATAAAACGACGACGATAACTACGTGGGTGCGGTATAGTGACATCATGCGTGAGTGCAGAAGAGTGAAACTACATCCAGGAACAAAAAAACATAGGTGGATACCAGAATGTTATGTGTCGGTCGAAATAGGGGAGAGTAAAAAGTAAGCATTATTTAACAACTATCGTCCTTTCTTTGGTCACGAGCAGTGTTGTGTAATGTAGCCGATCATGAGTCACGAACCAGTGTCTGGTGACACTCATTTGTCGTGACTCTACCTTGCTTTCCTCTCAGCATCAGCATCAGCATCAGTATCAGCATCAGCATCAGTATCATTACTGTCTCTCGTTTTTTCTCTCTCCTACTTCCTCCCTTATATATACACTTACATATATACATATATACACTTATATACACTTCCAATCCGGATTCTCCCATTCTGTGTACGCTCTACCAGTTTCCCGCCTCCTACGTAATGTATCGTCGCTTCATTGGTTGCACTGCATGACGTGAATACTTTTCTCAAAGCCGATTACATGTATTGCGTGAATCCGCACACACATATGAGTCTGTATCACGATCGCACGCATGCCACGCGTTCAGATTTTTTGCTTGTTTTTACTTGTGGAACAAGGGACTTTAATTTTAAGTGAGATACTGCAATGAGAATCCCAGATGACTTGTTCAATCACAAATTATCTTTTTCTCTGGCATTAATTTCGACTTGAGGAACTTGAAAATATTTAGAAAATTCTTTTTTTAATAATCAGCGAATAAATGAAGACCGTAGCTTACGTAATTTACAGACAAGCGCCACACCCTCGATATAAGGATTTCTCCTACGAAGCGCTAAAAAGAGTACGAAAAAATCCGTTATAAGATGTTATTGTAGGAAAATGAATCTCTTTACTACGGTTTCTTGTACTGCATTCGACACGATGAATTGTCGCCTAAAGAAGCTGTCAAAGGAGGTAATTTATTTTTTTTTTAGAAAATTAGGTACGAGAGTAGAAAGGTCATTTTTTACCCCTTTGCACCCTTGCACCCCTTGCGAGTAGAACACGCGCCATATAAACTCTGACTTGATCGCAATATAGCACTTGTTTTTTTTTACTAAGATTTTGGGCTCTAGCGTCATACACACCCTTCTGGATCATCTACCGTAACCGAATCTCAACCCTCGTATATCTCTTTTCATCTAATATCCGTCTCTGCAGGGTGCATTCAGTGTGAACTGTGTGAAAGAGAGTGCGAGTGTGCATTAGTATTCCGACGAAAGAAATGCGATTACCTTTCTTCCCCTTGGCAAGAACCAATCAGCATCCAGGAACGAATTCCTGGCAACCAATCCGAGTTGAAGGATGCTCCAATTAGTTGATCAGTGGTATGACATAGATGAGGCAGAAACGAAAGGAAGCATGATGAGAATAAACTCTTATCAAGCTTCATTGAATTAGTTTAAAAACCAACCAGGGGCTGAATTCCTTTTTTTTAAGATTGTCATGTAAATTTAATTTTAAATTTGGCGAGGGCGTGCTAGACTGTTTTGCATCTGTTATTTTGGCTCCTGTTTCTTGTACAAGACGAGGAAACATGGAAAAAATTATTCTCTTAGAATTTAAGATATTATTCACTGACTTTCGGACACAGAGAAAAGTGTTTTAATATTTCAGTGAATTTCACGAGATAGTATGTTAGATGAAAAGTTTATTCATTCTTAAGAACAGAGTCACTGAAAAAAAGTTACTTAATTATTACGATAGAATCCTCTCTTTAAAAAATGGTGTAACGAAATGTCCCAAAAATCTCGCGCATAGTACATTATTGTTTCATACCTAATTGGTGTTTGAATGATTTAAAAAGTCCTAAAAAGGAAAAAATAATAATTGGACGTGTTGGTTCGCTGGTGTTTTAAAAATCAAGTGATCTGTTCTAAAAAATAATGAACACTTCTCTAGAGTCTAAACGACAGTCCATAATCTTAAGAAAGAGGAATTCAACTAAATAGTTTGATTAATTATAGTGTTAAAGTCTATTACATTTTATAGTGGATAGTAACCGACTTTTTGTGAAACTAGAAGAGGGAACCCAGTTACTTTAATTAAGTATTAAAAACTTGGAAAGGATTTTGCTAAGTGTTACTTTCTCCGAGTTTCCTTCGCTATCATAATGGTGCCAGAAGCGCATCCTTCTTGCACATTATACTCTTACATGCTTGGTATATTGGTTGGACTCGGGGGACCACAGATTGATGGGAAAAAGTGTAGGTGCGCTCGTTAGTCGAAACCAAAAGAAATTCAACGTAGATTCCGAAACGTCGAAGGTTTCGGAGGAAACGATCGTTTTCGTCGTTGTAAGTTTAAAAGCGAGTGGTGTGGTAGAAGTAAAGCTAAAGAAGGTTGGAAAGAAGCGAACGAAGAAATAGAAAAGTGAAAGAAAAGAAAAGCGAAGGGAATATGGGGGTTGGAGGTAGATAGGGGAGCTTATATCTTGGAGTAGTTTGCAGCTTTCCAACTTGCAGCCTTCTTCGTTGGCCGAGTGGAGGAATCGGGAAAGCCCATTCGAAGGGACGAAAGAGGGTAACACGGAGCTCGAAAGTAGGATTATCAATTTGCGTTGATTACCTCACTTTAATCCACTCAGAGCAGCTGCTCACCTGCCGCTGGCAGCCAATGCCTACGCTGGCTCTGCTACAGAGCATTTCATTCGATTACTTTTATTAATTAACTGGGTGAGGGGAGAGGTTCAAGGGCTTCCGGAAAATGAACAAATTAAATTATGCTCGTTCTTTTGGATTTGTCCTGATCCTCACCTACTGTGGATAATTCAAGGATATGTGTCTTTGCAATTGTGGTGTTTGAAATATTTCTTGTTGCATTTATTTCCATTTCTTGAAAATTCTTGTTTTGTATATGAGTTCTGGATTTAAAATTCGTTGCAATTTCTTTTATAATTCCTAGAATTATCATAAAATGTCCACGTTTTGAGACCCCCTGAACCCAAAAAACATGTTTTTAAAAATGTGTCTGTGTGTGTGTGTGTTTATGGGTTTATGGTTTTTGAAAATTTTTGAAACCACTTTTTTTAATTTACAAATTCTGTGTATGGATGCTCGTAATACTCAAAAAGTAGAACAATTTATCATGACTTTTTTCGGTTAAAAAAAAAGTTGTCAGACTTATGACCTTTCGAAAATTTAAAAAACGAAGAAAAAAATTATTATTTAAAGCCAACAACGCACGATATGAAAAAAGACGTGTTATTTGTCATCTATTTATCATCTATTTTTATAAAATATATTAATTATCCTCTCATCTTTTCAGGTACTCTGATGACTGCCAGAATCAGCTAATGAAAAAATAAAAGAACGGTAGACCATAATTGAAATGGATGCAAATTAACTTTGGAGAGTTTTAACAACGAAAAAGATCTAAAAACGCTTTGGTTGCTGGTCATCGGGAAGAAAGTAAGTAACCTTTCGCATTGGCTGCGCTGAACAACGCTTTGCACTTACGCTAGGTTTCGATTAAAGTCGTTCACATGGCGCGACGGGTTCGTGCGGGCGGACGGACCATCGCGAAAAGGTCGAAACGAGAGTGATAAAAAAAGGGATAAACGAGTTAGGTGGTACAACACTAACAATAAGTTGGTTTCATTCAAATACTTCAACAAAAATTGTTCAAGAAAATCTTACACTCAGAAAACTATAGATTTCTCTATTACACTATATTTTCACGTTTACAATAAAGGATATCAATGGCTGAGTAACTGTTAGTTCCGCCCAGTTTTGTATTTTTTATAGAATAGAAAAAAATTCAGTTAAGTTAAAAATTCTTGGGAAATATTTAAATTCATCTTGCTTTAAATTTTACCAATTTTCGCCTCAGCCCCTTTTTAGACAGTAATGAGAAGCTTTAGATTCAAAATCGATAAAGGGGATATGCAGGATATTTTACAGAATTCTATAAAGAGAGGTGGTACAATGCGATGGCTAATTTCAGGAGTATAATTTTTAACAGGCACCATACGTATCGCTTACTGCATAGAAGGCGCATAAACGGGCGGGAGGTCTCGGGTATTTGCTTCTAAATAACCGTTGAGGAACGTTAAATGTTTCCGATTTACATAGAAAGCACTCCACTTCGCTGTGTGCCTTCTACGGCAAAGCGAGACTCCGTTGATATGAACGGAGGAATGAGGGACCCGAGGTATCAAGCTGCAATGAAAGAGGAAGACACGACAAGAGAAAAGTCTCGTCGACAAAGGAGAGGGAAGATGCAATCGAATTAATCTCAGGTCTTGTCTATACCTATCTCGTCTGCTATAATGTTGTAAAACGTTTCAGTCTTCCTCAAGGTCTTAGAAAATTGCCAACTCATTTGTACCTTGTAGAAAAGGTTGGATTCAATCCTAGCAA
>JAUEJJ010000046.1:973901-985166 GCA_032164275.1 Synergus coniferae
AAATTAAATTAAGTTTTATTAAATCTCTTAAAATATCTGAAAATTCGATGAAACATTTTTGATAGCAATTGTTTTGACAACGAAAATAATCTGAAGATAGTATTCAAATTCAATAATAATAATATTGCTAATAATAATAATAAAATTCCTTCTTTATTTGCAAAATATTCATGACAGAAAATAATGAATTACAAGCATGTAGCAGTTGCTGTTAAATTAGGCGAGAGCGGTTGCAGCATGAAAGGTCATCAAGTAGTGAATAGTAATTTTACTAAATTCTAATATTACTGTAATCTCAGAAAACGTCAGTAGGTATTGCACAGTTGGTAATGTCTACTACTTTTCTCTCATTGTAAAGTAAGCTTACTGAGTCTTGACTCTCAGCTCTTGGCGTATGACGAATTGATTTGTGATATATTAGTTTCGCACGGTGGTCCAAGTATTATTTATTTTTATTCTTTATTAGCTGCGAGTTAACTTTCAACTTCGATTCGGGGCCGCACGACTATATAAAGAGAATGTAGGAAATTGTTGAACTCGTGCAGCCAGGTACAGATTGTGGATATATTAGTGTATATATATACCATCACTGAGAATAACTTGCAAAGCACGATTAACCGATTATACTTGTGTTTCATGAATTGTATGTATTGTTCATGCTTCAAGATCAGGAGTGAAAAAACCACAATAGAAAATTAGTAGTCTCAGTTTCTTGAAATTGTAGGCTTTTCTAAATTGAGATAAGCTATTATTGAAACAGGTTCAATTGACGCAATTATTGGACCACTAAGTCGTTTTTTATTAAATTAGAATGTCATCGGCGCCTTTGTCCATAATTTATGCTTGTGAATATTTTCCTAAATCGTATGTTAAAATATCTTGATCTTCAATAATTTGATTTTAGTCTCAAAAAACAATCCTGTTATAAAAACTGTTTCTATAAATTGGAAGTCTCGAAATGAGTCTCGAATTCGGAAATATTTCAAAGAATATTCAAAAGATTTCAAAGATTTCAGAAGATTTCAAGTGGATTCAGAAAAGATTACGAAATATTATTTTGAAGTTGCAAAGATTAATCTTCTGTTAGCTAATATCACATTTTACAAATGATGTAACAGAACTTTATATCTGATTTCATGCTTATTGTGTTTATCAATCCAATTACTTTGTCAGCTTATTCACTTAACTTAATCATTTTGTATCTCTCAAGCAATGAATTAGGGGAAAAACATTGCCTTTTCGATAAAGTGGTCCGCCTATTGACATTTTTCGAGTTTTATATCAATCGCATAAATTTATATATCATTGGTTTGACATCTCCAGTCAATGATATCCAATTAATTCTGATCACGCGTGGGTGGTTCTCTTCCTGAAATCACGATTATCCAGCGGCGCAATTAGCAGGGATTGGTCCGAGATTGCGAAGACTTACGATATGCTTATTGCGACATTTTTCTCAATTGTCCAAATCATTCGAGAAGTTTCACGATTGTTGGTCGTGATTTTTTGGATTAAGACCCTGTCTCTATTAAAATGTGACTGATGTGAGACCGATGACTGCAAATCGAACACATTGTAGTCGAAAACCTGATTGGTTTGGGAATTGCACGAATTGTGTGAATATTATATGTCGAATTTGAATATTTTGCAAGATTTAATGAGATTTCATGGAATTTTGAATACTGTTAAGGAACTTAAACGAATTTTATGAAATTTATTGAGATTTTGGACATATTACGTGATTTCAAGGTATTTCGAGGCATTTTATTAAATTTTAAGGGGTTTGAATATATTTTATGATACGAAATCATTTTCATAACTTTTATTTTTAAGAATTTTAAGGGATTTGATGAGATTTCATTGGATTTTCAAGAAATTTAAAGTATTTAACGAGAAGTTATACATATATACTAATAAAATCATGAAAATCATAAGATCTCATATTCCTTATCATAAACATTAAACACTAATGATAATGATATTTCTCTCACGCTATCTTTTCTCAGAAAGAAACTGCGTGCAAGACCTAAATCCAGCTATTTATTCACGTCATTAAATAAGAACATAAATTGCGAAAATCCTGCAAATTACGGACGATTTTGCGCACTTGTTTCACTGTTATGTAATTCATTTTCCTCTCTCTAATTATTAAAATTTATCGTTAGGGAAACCGATTTCAAGTTCAGGAATAGAATTTTACATTGAAAAATCATTGCAGTTCAATTCTGCTAATTTTGGTTTGTGAATTGAAAACTTGTTTCTAAATTATTGTAATTTGAAATTTCACTTCTCGTCCAAAGTTCCAAAAAGGTCATGCGTAAGTTTCGTCATGGTTAAAAAAATAATTGCGTTCCGCTCCTTTTTCTTTTTTCACTTTCCTGGAGACGCATGATCGCACCTTGAAAGTCATTAAAATTTAGAACAGTAGTCATTTCGCAGACAATGAAATAAAGAAATTTACCAGTTCTGCTTCTTGAATGTAATCTTCGTGACTAATATTCATCGATCTCAAATTTCCGAATGGATTACATAAATAAATAGACACCAGAATTGAAAACTGAGAAAGCTAAAACAGTTGCACAATATCTAAATCATCACAAACAACTTACAAAACCGTTATAATTAACTTGATAAAAAAAATTACTTCATCCTCCTATAAAAAAAAAACGCATTCTAAAATCTTATTCTGGAAATTAATTATCCATGGTTTACAATGTTTACACTGAACTCAAAAGAGTTCAGAAGAGTTTAAAGACTTTGAAAAAATTTCACAGGGTTTTTAAAAATTTTCAAAAATTTCAAGCGATTTATAAATAAGAAAACAGTTTATTTTGTACATCTGGAGGTTAATTTATTGATCTAATGCAGTTCATTACACAAGTATAATTAATAATTATTAAGAATAATTATAACAGACGTATAATACAATCAAGGTAATAATTAGAAATGAATAAAAACCTAATTATCATTTTTGTTTCCGTGACAGCTGCCTCAATGCCATAAAAGGGTCCTAGTACTTCTACAGAGTCCTACCATGTGTTCCAATTTGGAAAGATACTACTAAAAAACTATTTAAAATGTGCGCCAAAAATTCTGTTAGTATTTTCCAATTAAATCCCGTCGTCCGTACAATTTCATATTCATTATGCATTCTACTCGAGCGACATCCTCTCACATTTTCTTTCTACTAAACTCAGAAAATGAGTTATGTCAACTTAATTATAGGAGTTTAAAAACATGCCTCAAAATTAATATCAGTAGTAATAATAAAAGGAAATTTACGAAAGAAAATATAGAAAAACAATTATGCGCCTATAAATAAATTAAAAGAATTGGCTATTCAATTATTACTCTTCTTCAATCGAGACTAAATCAGAAGAAACGAATCTCCTATTGTGTAATGAATCGTATAATACTCGATACTCTTGTTACTACACATTTAAATTTCCTTGTGGAAACTTGTATGTAATAAAGTAACATCAACTTTAGATTTTCTAAAGGCTTGCTACAGAATTGAAGTTAAGTTTTCTCGTCAATACACATCGCGATTCGCGTGATTAATGCTAAGATTCTTTTCTCTACGAAGCCAAACTTTCAACCAAAAGAATTATGCATTAGATTTTTGGAGACTTATTCGAGATAAATTTCCAATTAGACTTCTGCTTTAAACTCGTAAGGATTCAAAATTTTCAATCATACAGATTCGTATTTAGAAAAAACACTCTAAATATAATTAGCAGTTCGTAATTGTTTGATTTTGAATTTGAAAAGGGGGAACAAGGTCGCTCGTCAAGTCGAAAAATCTGCCGAATTCAACGTTCTGCTATTTTAGTGGTCCAACCTCGACATAATCGTAGATGAAAGTCGGTGAATTATTGACAGAATCCATCATCATCTCCTTGGCAGAAATTTCCACGTCAGGATTTCTCCAAGCATCCACATCGGTTCCTCCAATGTCAAGTCCAAGTCTCAAGTTTGCCGGAGTGTTGCCAATCACAAAGTGATCCTCAGTGATTGGAAGAGCATCCTTCAAATAAAGCCTGCAGCCAAGTATTTGAAAATGATTATTACAACGCAATAAATGATCCACTAATAATCAATTAATGAAAGTTTTAAAAGCAGTTGTTACGTTTAAAAATTCCAAGAACAGATAAGCATATTAAAAAAATTGATAGACTTAATTCTGATACTTCAGAAACGGTTATTATTAGCTTATCTTTAAATCCAGCATTTTCAGACTTGTGTAAAATTGAATTAAAGATATATAGAACTAACAATTTCCAGAAAGGAAAATTTCCAAGTACTTTTTCATTACGTACCAGATGTGTTCATCAGCAACGATGTGAACCTTGGGAACTGGAAATCCATTGAAGGTAGAAGCAACTGGAAGAGTGTAAGCACCCATGTTTTCAAAGAGGATCCAATCTCCAAGTTCCATTTCATGCAGGAGAACGTTTTCTACCACTTGGTCCAAACCATCGCAAGTCGGTCCCCAAATACTTGAAGGAACCATCTTGCCACATCCGTTCTGTAAACAAAAATTAAGGGATTTATTTAGGAGTTATTACGTATCATTTTATATTATCGTAATCATTTTTACCTCAATTTTTAATACTTTTCTCAATTTAGGAATTCATTTATTTACCTTCATTGGTAGAGGCGTTACGATTTGGTGATCGTAGAGCAAACAGTTGAAGGATCCATAAACACCATCATTGATGTAATACATGTTGTGTGTAACAGTGTTTGGAGAAGTTTTGTCTCCTCGAACTGAACGTTTGCTGTGAATACTAGTTGCGAGAGTAAATGCAGAAGCCACGAAGAATCGTCCGGGTTCAGCAATAATGTTCACATCACCATCTAAAGAAAAATAGAAAAAGAACATTAGAAACAGATCTAATTCAAGAAAACTTTAGAATTTCAAATTTCAAACTTACTGTTGAAGTACTCGTCCAAAGCAAGGTTGACAACATCAGCGATCTTGTCAATGCTTGTGTCCTTGTTACCAGGATAGCCACCACCGATATCAAGCAAGTAAGGCTTGTATCCGATTTCCTGGGCTAGATCGAAAAGTTCCCTTGCATGGCGAATGGCTCGCAGAAAAACGGGTGGATCTTGGCAACCAGAGCCTACGTGGAAACTGATTCCCACAACATCGAGGTCCAACATTCGCGAAAGATTGAGAAGGTTCGGTGCTTCAGTTGTTGGATCGCAGCCGAATTTAATGCCCAGGGGGCACTGAGAAACCTCAGCGTCGCAGCGAATGCGAATCACGACCTAAAATTGAAATTCAATTTGAAAACTCAAGCAATTCAACATTTAGCGAGATAACATCTTATTTCTGAAGCTGAGAGAATAAGGATCTACAATCAACTATTCTTACCTTGGCATGAGGATGAAGAGCCTTAATCTTATGGAGTTCACTCTCGTTGTCAACCGTCATGGTGTCGACACCAACGGCGGAAGCATGACGAATGTGCGAAGCGGGTTTAGCCGGGTTAGCGAAGATGATCTTTGAAGCGTTGACACCCAAGCTGAGAACTTTGTTGATCTCGGTCTGCGAGAAAAATACAATTTTGTAGCAACTATAGAACTTTTATTGCAATTCTAGAACTTTTGTGGCAACTCTAGAACTTTTGTGGTAACTCTCTTTGTTAATAAACAAATTGATGAAAGGAAAGCTTACCTTCGAAGCACAATCGAAGCCAGTGCCAAGAGCAGCAAGTACTTCCAACACAGTGAGATTGTCGTTACACTTTACAGCGTAGTATGGTTGAACGCGGGGCAGTTTTTCCTTCCAGATTTGATATTTCTGGACGATGTCTCCGATGTCGAAGACGTAGAAAGCTTCTTCCTGGACACCACTTGTGGCGATGTCTCTGATGACGGTCATTACATTGGAAGCGTTGTCCAGCACGTGAATGCGCTCATCTAAGTTTGTGACCTTCATGATGAGAGACTGATGGGGTTGATAATTTGAAATAAAACTCTGTAAAAGTTAGGCAGCAAACTGAAAGCAAAGAGAGAGGTTGAAACATGAATGAAACTTCCAAAAATTGTAGAAACCAGTCATCACAGTACTTTGAAGGATTTCAATAGATTTGAAGACTACCTGTGATGACTGAGAAACTGGTCAGAAAATTGTTGAAACTTACGAGGCAGCTGTCAGTGAGAATTGCGAGTGTCGTGGGGAGGCGGGTTAAAACAAAGAATCAGTTGGGGGTGCTAGCAAAGCCACGGAGGCTCTGCGTTCAGGGCCAACTTCCAGTTGCCGCTGTTACTCAAAGATCCTACAACAGACTGGCCTACCAGCCTATCGCAGATAGAACCCTGGAACATAAAAATAAATAGATTAATCAAAGGGAACAAGAATCGACTTAGTTTTGGTTCTTAGAACGTTCAATAAATAATGATGAGCAAATTCTAATCTAATCAGATCTTCGTGTATCTTATCAATTGACACACCACGATTGTACTGATAATTCGATTTGATTGTAGACTGTCTGGTACCAAGAGATAATGGAGGCTCGCTACTCAATAAAGATGAATCATCTATTTTATCTAAGAAACTACTAATTAATTTAAGTCATCTTTCTTATAGACGAGAATTATCAAAAATGTAAAAGGACAACGCATTTCTAAAAACAGATTTTTGATTTTTTCCAGATATTTTGCGGAATGTCTTTCGCAAGATTATAAAATATTTTATGTGTGATCACCCCCCTCCGTAATTGAAAAAAGTTTTGTTTGTTTTGTAATTTCATAAATTGTGTCTTTAGTTGATGTTTATAGAGGATTTCAATTATAAAACTATAAAATTCTAGCAACTGAGAATTTTAAAACTTTACCTATTAAAAAATATAAAAATGAATATTATGTTATTTTTCTGACAGTGGTATTTTTGAATCAGTAATTTTCTTACAGACAAGGATTATCAAAAACGTAAAAGGGCAACGCATTTCTAAAAACATAAGTCCAGATTCGCGGAATGTCTTTCACAATACAAAACGTGCGGCGATAAGTAGAGGAAAATTTACAAGGAAAACTTTCTGACGATTCAAAAAGTTGAACAGAGACGACGTGGTTTTAAAATTTTCATTGTGAAGTGTAAATAAATATCGTTCCAGTTAGAAATAAGAAGATATCTGAAAAGTCAAATACCTTTTTGTTGGACGGAATTCTCGTGCCTTCTTTATCCCACATACACCAAAACCGACAACAAGCTAATTAGGTTCGCCGTTTTGAGAATTTTTCAAAATTCTCAGTTGGTCAGACGGAAATGAATTGATAACACAAGAAAGGAAAGAAAATGAGAGTGTGAAACTGAAAATCGACAACTCCAGACGCTTCAGAAGATCGTTTGCTTCTGATCTCGAGGCAACTATTTGGGGCACTATATATACGAGACTGATAAGTATTATCAGTCGTGCTCCCCTGATTTCAAGTCTACTTAACAGAACCAGTCTTATCTGACAGTCTATAGGTACATGATATACAGAGGATGGGATCAAGAATGTAGGGGAAGAGAGCACGCATTGTTTCAAGGTTTCATACACCACGGGGGGTATCCCGGTATTATGAGCAAAGCTCAGATTGTGCTTACTCGCAATTCTATCAGCTATGTACCTCTTACCATTATTATCTCTACCCCCAGCAAATGATAAACCTATGTCCGGTCACAGTAGTTCAATTATGTATATTATAAATTACGCGAAACAAATCACTCCAGGCTTCCTCACAATAAAACCGAAGAGTTTTGTTATTAAGCTCCTTTGTATATCATCAACAGCTATGTCAAATGTAGTCTTTTAGAAAACATTGTTTTGTTCAAAATTTATGTTTACTAGAGAACCATCACGCGCGCGATTATTTTTTTCCTTTTTGCAACTTCAAATCATTCAGAAGCCAATTAGGTTTGAAACAATAATGTACTATATGCGAGATTTTTGGGACATTTTGTTACACCACTTTTTTTAAACAGGAATTTCAAGACGTTTCTAGGAATTTTAAGCGATTGCGATGATTTTCAAGTGATTTTTACGAAATTCAACGGATTTTTAGGATTTCTAAAAGACTTCATAGAATTTTAAGAGATTTCAAAGGTTTTTTTAAAAGATTTTTAAGGGATTTTAAATGACTTCCTGCAATTTCGAGGAATTTCAGATATTTTAAAAAGTTTCTAAGAATTATAAGGGATTTTAAGGAATTAAAAAATTTTGAAATGTCTATTATTATTTTTGGGTGGAACAATATTTCTAAACAAAAAAAAAAAATTGGGAAAGAATATTTTGTTCATTCGAACATTCAAAACTTTTGGTACATGAAATTTCTGGGGGTTTTAAGAGATTTTCACGAATTTTAACATGGATTTTAAAAAATTTATGATTTAAAAAATTGTTGTGGAATTTTAAGGGATTTCAAGCGATTTCTAGGAATTGTAAATGATTTTAACATGGTCTTAAAGGATTTTGAAGCTTTTTTGGTAAAATTTTAAGCACAAGCAAACAAACATCCGCAATTATTTTCTTTTCCTTCTTATATTCGTCATTCAAAAGCAAATCAGGTTTGCAACAAAATGTATGCGATATTTTCAAGACAATTTATTACACCACTTTTTAAATTTTTTAAGAGAGGATTTCCGAAGGGTAAAGAAACTTTCATAAAATCTCTTGAAATCCTGTAAAAATCTTTAAAATCTCATGAAATCTCGTAAAATTCCTTAGAATTTTTAAAAATTAAAAAATCTCTAAAACATATTCTTCAAATTTTATCCTTTCTTCTTTTTTCCTTTAGATCTGTTTGTTTTTTTCTACTTCTTCAAATTCTATTCTTCTTTTTTCCTTTAGAACTTGTTGTTTTGTTCTACTCTTCTTCAACAAATACACTGTCCTATCAAATTCACTTTAGTATCACAATATAATACGAGAGATGAAGACATTGATTTGAATCAGAAAGAAGTGAAACAAGAAAAAAGTAATTTTGCATTAAACTAGTTTAATTCAATAATAGTCGCATAAATTACTGCGTAGATTGATATTCTCTAACTACTGAAATTCTACCCACATAAAATTTAAGTTTTCTAGTTGAAAAAATATGAAATTACGTAAGGAAGAAACTTCTATCTTTCGGGATTTTTAGATTTCTCCTCTTTTTTTTTGACTCAAGGTCAAATTTTAAGAAACAATATAACTTCCTACATCGGAATACGACGTCATAAGATTCTTTGTACATGTACTAACCAATGTTCGCCAGTTTGAAGTGGAATTACTGGTCTGAGTGACGAGATATCGTATAGTAGAAAACAGAGGCAACATCTATCGTAAAAACATTTGATCACCTGATTATCGATGTTCTCGAAATGAGGGTAATATTTCTTTGAAGGAAAAAATCATACGTATTTGATTTCATCGAGATATTCATTCCTAAGCAAATTTTACGATAAAAAAAAAGGAGTCTATGTTTTGTAAAAGTTGTCCACACTTGAGCCAAAGTTTAGACTATTATCTTGTCTTTCTATAATAAAGCATGACAACTTCTGGTCATATTCCTTATCAATTCCACGTTGATCAAACTCAGAGAAGCTTAGTCAAGAGGAAATACATTCTTTAGCTGCGTGAAAAAGATAAGTGGAAATATTCGCAAGGTGCCAATGATAATAATTATTTCCTAGGCATGAATGAAATGACCGTAATAATCTCAAGAGTACTAAATATACATTTGCTAAGTATCCTTCCTCCTCTTTTTCACCTTTGAATGAAACTTAACGTAGGTGCAATTGAAATCTTGTAAGTATATTACGTTATTATTACATTCTCATTTTTTACTGCAAATACCGTCCTCTAAATCTTTAAATCTTATTTTTCTTGATCTCCATTTCTAAGAATTTATGAACGTGAAATTAAACAAAATTTACCGGAACTTGTTTAATTTTTTACGTCTTTCACAAATTGCGTAACAACAATGACAATTATAAGATAACGATAATCTATATTTCCTTCCATTACTTTCGAAATCAGTATGGTAGAACATTTGAAGGTGGTAAATTTCAAGGTTTTCAAGTATTTAATTTAAAAATATTTAACGATATGTTGTCGAATTTTAAATGGGTTTAAAAACTTTTAGGGAAAATTCCCGAAGAAATTTTTTACAGTGTGTTTAGAATCATTTGAATCTTTTTGGCAAAAACAAAAAATTAATCGCGCGCAAATCATAGTTTCTAATCTAATAGAATTATTTATTAATTTATTATAATAATTATCGTAACATACTAGTTTTCAATTTTTATTTTCTTTCGTGTAAATTCAAACTGAGTATATTTTACAGAATATGAAAGCCAAACTGAATATAGAAGCCAAATTTTGAACTCACCAGTGAAATTATCACTTCCGACAACCAAAGCTGCAAGAATTCAACTGACTGCAAGAATATAAAATTTGGACAGAGGGATTTTGGAAACGGAAAGGATATTTATTACCTGGACTCTAGAGCCTGAGGTACTATAACATAAACTGCAACCCTAGTATCCACAGTCTCGTATTCTCAAAAAGAGTCAAGTTACAATAGAAGCTAAAGGTGACCATTTGCACCCAACTAATTTACCTGGAACTCAGGAACTCAGGAAAAGCAATGGATAATGACAACGACGTCACAGACCAAATGACTCAGACTTTTGTTATCGATTAGAATGAGCCCATTATCTTCCGTCGACAAGAAATTTTCAAAGTCCCCAAAATTACCTGTACTAGTGATTTATTATCAAAAATTTGAAATTTGGATGACTTGATCGAAGCTCCATCTGGCAACCCTAAATGCATTATTCTGTGTTTTACACTACCGTCGGATTGTCAGTACGCCTGTTTTTTAGCAGTTGTTTAAAGTTGTCTAATTTTTATATTATTTTATAATATAAAAATTTTTCTGCAAAACAGTACGAAAGCTAATAAAATTCTGCGGCTAAAGGGATAGTTAAAATCTGTATTTCATAAAAAGATATTGTCAAAAAACCTTAAATTTCAATATTTTCTAAAATGTTAATAAATCCGAAAATATTTATTATTTTAAAAAGCCCTTGGTTTCGTAAATTTTAAAATGAAGATTGTCCTCCATACATGGATAAAAAAAATAAGAAATTAATATTTTAATATATTTCACTACATTTGATTAAAATATGGTATATTCTAATTTTTAAAAAATTCTTGTAAATAATTATGGATATTTCAAATTTTACGATTTTTCTATGCAAGTTTGAGCCTATGGCAGAAGCTA
>JAUEJJ010000046.1:992905-1004086 GCA_032164275.1 Synergus coniferae
GGATATTTCAAATTTTACGATTTTTCTATGCAAGTTTGAGCCTATGGCAGAAGCTAGGAAAATAATTTTAAAAATATCTGAATAGCGTACACAAAACCTATGAAAATTTATCACTAAAATGAGACCAAGGGCTTTTTAAAATATTATAATAAATATTTTCGGAATTATTAAAATTTTTTGAAAATATTGAAATTTGAGGTTTTTTGTCAATATCCCTGTATAATTATTAATCATTTTCTGCGTGGAATGATCGTCATTACCTAGTTTTTATTATTTTTAGATTATGTATAAGTGAAGAAATTTTCAGTAAAGAAATTTGAGAACAGATACGAATTTTCGAGACATTCTACGAAATATAGCCAACTTAATATAGAGACTAATCATAGAACTATAACTCTGCTATAATTATAAAATGACGAAATATTATCCAACAAAAGTAATGTCAAATCACATGACATCTGCAACCAGCTGCAAAGTTTTCTACATAAACATGTTGATTCTGCAATTTTTGCAGGAAAAATCCTTGAAGCCAATTGAGTAAATTATCGGTACAAGATAAAAAAAAAACAGTCATTAAAATATGTAAAAACTGGCTTGATAAAAAATCATCAGCTAAAATACACTCGATTTTTAAACTTTACTCTTGGCACAGCACGAGATTTATAGATACGAGTTTTAATCGAGTGAATCATCGTTAAGTAAATGTGTGAATAGGAGGAATTCAGCAACTGGTCGAACCGCCATATAAAATAAGTGATGGCAGCATTCTGAATTTTCTAGATTTTGATTTTCTCACCTTATCAAATGATCGCCACCCTGCGGGCCGGCACTCGGTTGTTGACGGAATGATGAAAGTTTTCGGTGACTGGATCCCAAAAATCAGTCAGGACAGATGCTGAGGTGATTCAATTTTCTTTTCGTAGAAGCAGAATGCAAGGAATTCACCCGCGAATAGTTCACAAAATCGAATGGGCAGAAACATTCGAAAGAGCACGCACGAAGTGAATTAGACTTTTACAGCGGACTTGCCACTATTAGAGACGTAATTCGACATTCGTCGGGCAGCTTTCCGAATGACAATTTTTCCGAAAATTCGCTTTCACATAAACCCACCGAATTTCCACGACTAAGCAGCCATATTTGCCTCGCAAAGGGAACAAGACAAGCAGAACACAGTTCAGAAACTCATCCGAAATTTCCGCCCAGAGCCGTCAACCAATAGGAGAAGCCGTCACTTCGAATAAATCGATAAAACGACGCGCGAATCAAAAAGACGCTCCCCAAATTCTAAATCACGTGTATTTGCTGCCAAAAGACTGTATAATAATATATATATATATATATGTAATGCAAAAGAATTATTTTTTTGAAAAGTAAAATTTAAGTAAGCAATTTTTGTTAAAGTTTCTCACCTAAAAGCGATGAAAAATTGTTTAAAAGTGCTTAGTTTTAAAAACTGCCGCCAGGAGCACTGTAGTTTTAATTTGAATGCTGAACTGAATTCAGAACAAATTTGGAACAAATACAAATTACGATTTGATTTCTTTTTTACGTAATGAAATTACTGCAATAAAAAAAAGACACTTTAAGAAGATTCAGAGTATTTTTTATTAAAGTTTTAAATTATAATTTAGAATATTTTAAATTCCAGAGAAGAATAGGAGAATACTTCCGGAAATGTTCTCGAGAATATTCTCAGTTTTCGAGTTTCATTCGAGACCTCGATATTCGACTTTGTTCAATTCGAGATTTCATACCATGACTTTTTTAATAAAGCAAAGATATTATTTGACTAAAGGCTTTGCTAAAGCAAATACACTTTGAAAATAAACAAAACGACATAATTTATGATTTTGCATTAATTTTTCAATTAAATCCTTAATAAATTGTAAGGGATTTCGAGGGTTAAAAATGCTCGCATAAAGTATTATGTATTTCATGTTCGACTTCTAAATTGATTCACCTGTTTTACGTTCCCAACCCTGCCTTTACGTATTTAACGTTGTAACGTCAAATAATAAGATGAGCGCACTCTGTACGACAATTTGTTCTTTAATAGTTTAGCAAAAAATGTTTTATCATAAACTTGGACATTTTATTTTTTATTTTATAGGATTAAATAATAAAATCGATTTTATTATTTATATTATATTATTATTATATTATTTATATTATTATTTATATTATAATTTAATGATTTTGAAAATAAATATTACTTCTTTTATTGTCTAAAATATTACTTTTATATTTTTGAACTTGATTTTACGTTTTTACAGAATTAATAAGTTAATATTTGCTAAATTATTAATATTTGTATTAACATTTGCTAAACTACTAAATTATTTTAACAATAAAAATGATATATATACCAGAATGACTGAGAGCTTCGAATTGATTCGGATTGAAAACTTATTTCAGATTAGATCGGAAAATGAAAGTGTTTGGTTTGGATAAAAATTCCGGAATGATTCGAAAATTTCGGTTTTGTACGAAATAAATTTCAATTTTAAACTTTGCCAGGGCACCTGATTACATAAAGAAAATTTACCTTTTTTTAAAAATAAATTCTAAATTTTTACTCATCAGATTGTAATCTGTCGTGCATAAGAAATGTCATTATTTATTCGAAAGTCAGCCTTATCATTTGAACATTATCAATTTCGGGATTAACATAAAAAACGCAATTTATCATATTTTATTATCCAAGGATTTGAAAAGAAGATATCTTTTATACTGTATGGAACAAAACGATCATAAAGGCTGGTTAAAAGTTGTTATAAAAGTGAAAATCAACATTAAATAGACAAAGTAAGATCTTATCTGAAATACAAAACAAAGTTTCACATACACTCTGCATGCGCTATACGTAAACTGTTTAATTAACCGGTCGTCTTTATCAGTATACGTTTGCTACTTTCACAAAATCACAAGGTTTAAAATACCACATTTTGAAACATTAATGTACAATTATCAGTTTTGTTTTTAACATGGACAACAAAAAACAGGAGCAACGAAAAAATAATCCTGAGGAAGGTGCTAATTTTTTTTCTAGACTGACCTTCGCGTAAGTAAGATCCAAATTAACGAAATTATAATAAATTTAAAAACCATACAATACATTTAATGAAAGAAGTAAGTATTAACGTAAATATTATATACTAAAATTTAACTTTGCAGTTGGCTTTTCGAGATATTTCACTTGCGTTCTAAAAGAGATTTAGAGACCACCGATCTTTATAACTGTTTAAAAAATCATTCCAGCCAAATTTTAGGAAATCTCATATCCGACTTTTGGGATAAAGAAGAGAAGAAATTCAAGGAGAAAAATGTTCAAAAGCCCAGTTTATTAAGAGTTCTTCTAAACTGTTTTGGAAAAGAACTATTAATTATAGGCCTTTGGCAAGGGTTTAGTGAATTATTCATTAAGTAAATTCAATCTCAGTTTTCTTTTTTTTTAAACATAACTTCTCATAAAATTTAATAATTTTTAACGCATACTTCTTTATACAGAATTATCCAAGTGATTCAATTTTCCAAAATATTAAATTATTTTAACACCGAGAATGAAATGTCAGAGACTGAGGTTTACTTTTGGGCTTTAGGATTTGCTGTATGTCTAATTCTAAACTGTGTTATTGATTTTCAATGCGTGCAAGCTATACTGAATTTGGAAATGAAATTAAGAGTATCCTGTTCTGCACTATTATACAGAAAATGTTTAAGACTATCTAAAGCATTTGTAGAAAAAAGCGATGCTACAGTAGGTCAGGTGAGAAAAATATGGGATAAATAATCTCAATTACCTAAAAAAAAATTATGTTATAGACAGACAAGTTCTAATCCAAAGAAAAAATTGAGTTCCACAGATTATCAATGTTTTAAGCAACGACATGAACAATTTTTACAATTGTTTCTTTGGTTTTCACTACATCTGGATTGGACCCATTCAGGCAATCATTGTTACAGTAATAATCTACCAACACATGAATTTCTCTAGTTTTATGGGGGCATTGATTCTTTTCTTGTTAATCCCATTACAAGGTGAGATCAAATGTATAAGAACAAGTAAAATACTCGAAGGTTTATTTAACACAGAGTAAATGCAAATAAAAATGATAATTATAGGATACATTGGAAAACGTCTCAAATATTGGATATACAAACTGTCATTAAGAACGGACAAGAGGCTTTCCATAATGGAAGAAATAATTAGTGGCATTCAAGTAATTAAAATGTATGCTTGGGAGAAGTCTTTTGCACATCTAGTCAACAAAGCTAGAGCGTCAGTATTGAATTATCATATACTTGTTCAATATTTTTTAATTAAATACCTTTCACAGATTTATTTTATAATAATGGATAATAATTTTATAGAAAGGAGATAAACGTGATTCGAAAAATATCTTACATTGATGTTATTACCGTTTGCTGTGACAACTACATTCCCCGACTTTGCATTTTTGCAATTGTACTGTGTTACGTCTTATTTGGAAATCATATTTCTATAGAACAAGTCTACGTAGTAACAGCTTTTTATAACATATTAAGATTCTCTGTCAATATAGCTATGACTCTTGGTAAGCTTAATTCCCTGTTGAAAATAAAGAGATAGAACATTTCTATCTCTTCCAAGTCTATCCCTATTTCTAGTAATATCTATCTCTTTCTATCTCTTAGTCTTTCTCTATGAAAAAATATTTTATTCCTTTCTATCCCTAAATCTATCTTTCTTGCTAGCAATTTTGTATCTCTTTCTATCCCTAAGGTTATCTCTCCCTTATTAACTTATTAATTTTCATATTTTAAATATTTATAATCATTTTATAACTACAATATATTTTGTACATACATATTATTCTAATCATACCACTAACATAGATGGAGATAGAAAAAAATAGACGGGGATAGGCGAGAGATAGAAGGAGATAAAAAGGGATAGGATTTCTATCTCTTTACTTCCAGCAGGGTACTGCAATATTTGTCTTTCCTTATCTGCGCAGGAATGCAACGTTTGGCGAAAAGTTTGGTATCCATCAAACGCGTGAAAGAACTTATGATGCATTATGAAATGCAAGACACAATACCCAAGAACCTTGATAACGAAAACACTGATCCTAGCATTGCTGTCAGACTTTGTAAAGCGTCTGCGAAGTGGTCACCTAACATGAAAAAATACACATTAGAAAACATAAACTTGACTGCCAAACGTGGTACACTTTCTGCAATAATAGGAAAAATAGGTTCTGGTAAAAGTAGTTTGCTTCATCTCTTACTCAATGAACTTCCTCTCGTGAGTGGAAGTATCCAAGTGTCAGGGAAAGTAGTTTATGTCAGTCAACAACCTTGGGTATTTGCTTCTTCCATAAGGCAGAATATCCTCTTCGGATTGCCAATGAACAAAAGTCGCTACAGAGAAGTTATAAAAGTGTGCCAGTTGGATCAGGACTTTGCCATGTTTCCATTTGAAGACCAGACTCTTATTGGTGAAAGAGGAGTAACATTGAGTGGAGGTCAAAAGGCGAGGATTAATCTCGCCAGGGCGGTGTATTCAGATGCAGATATTTATCTTCTAGACGATCCACTGTCAGCTGTTGATAATTATGTAAGCAGAAAGATCTTTGAAGAATGTATCTGTAAATACTTGCAAGAAAAGACAAGAATCTTGGTAACACACCAGCTTCAGTACCTAAAATCCGTGGATCGGATATTTATTCTAAATAATGGGCTGGTGCAAATGGAAGGAAGCTTCACTGAATTATCACATAATTCAGAATTTGATTGGATGAAGGTGCTGAACTCGCTTAAGGATGATGAAAGTGTTGATGAGGTTAAGAAGAAGATGAAGAAAAAAGGGAAAGAAGATGAAATGTTACTTAGAAGAAACTCTGTGGATCAAGAGCTGGAAGAGACCCCCGAACATCGAACAGTGGGCAAAACTTCTGGAGCAGTTTATCTCTCTTATTTGAAAGCTGCTGGTGGCTTTTGGATTGTATCTTTAATGATACTGTTAGGTATATTGTATCAACTTGCTTTTTCAGCTGGCGACGTCTTCTTAGCCAAATGGTTGAACGCAGCAGATAAGAAAGCAAATGGATCTTTGTTATCCAATTCCGAAAATATGTGGTATATTCAGATATACAGCTTCTTCACTTTGGCAACCATAGTTCTATCGCATGCCTTTTATCTTGTTCTCTGCGGAATGTGCATGAGATCATCCCAGAAATTGCATGCCCTTATGTTCTTTAACATCATGCGGACGACAATGTCATTCTTTCATGAAAATCCATCTGGAAGGATTTTAAATCGGTAATATTTCAAGATCTCATGAAACAAATTTCCGAGGGACAATTTTTTAACTTTGCAGCTTATAAAAACTTTTTATACAGGTTTTCAAAAGATATCGGAGTCATTGATAGAGAAATGCCGATAATTATAATTGAAGTTGCACAAATTGCTTTGCTTCTGGTGTCAGTTCTTGTCATAAATACTTCTATCAATGTCTGGCTACTGATACCTGCCGGAATCATTGGCTCGATTTTTTATTTCATGCGTATTTTCTACATGAGAACAAGCTACAGCCTCAAACGCCTGGAAGCCATAAGTGAGAAGTTATAATTGATTTTAAAATTAATTAAAAAATTAATTAATTAATCCAAAAAAATACAACATCCCTGCAATTTTTAAAAATTACAATTAAAATTTTTTTTCAGATCAATCACCAATCTTCAGTCACGTGAACGCTACACTCCAAGGTCTCACAACCATCAGAGCATTAAAAGCTGAAAAAATAATAACGGAAGAGTTTGACAATTATCAAAATATTCACTCGACAGCTAAATACCTCCACAACTCTTGCATGTATGCCTTTATTTTTTATTTACAGTTTCTGTCCGATATGTATATAGTTGTGGTCATTTGTTTTTTCATATTTATGAGAGACAATGTTTCTGCGGGAAATGCCGGTTTAGTCATAACACAATGCTTGTTACTTTCTAAAATGCTCTATTGGGGTCTCAAACAAACCACGGAATTGGAAAACCTTATGACATCCGTTGAGAGAATTATAGAGTACAGTGAACTCGATCAAGAACCGCCTTTGGAAACAGAACCAGAAAAAAAACCACCTGCTCAGTGGCCTTCAGAAGGGCGGGTAGAATTTAAAGATGTTTCTTTAAGCTATCAACCTTCAGGAGCACTAGTGCTTAAGAATCTGAACTTTGTGATATTACCAAAAGAAAAAATAGGTATTGTTGGAAGAACGGGAGCTGGAAAGAGTTCTTTAATTGCTGCCCTCTACCGATTGGCATATTTGAGGGGAGAAATTTATATAGATGGTATAGCCACTGATGATTTGGGTTTACATGATCTACGATCTAATATCAGTATTATTCCTCAAGAACCTCTACTTTTTGCTGGAAGTCTTAGGAGGAATTTGGATCCCTTTGAAAACTATTCTGATGATGAATTGTGGAAAGCATTAGCAGAAGTGGAACTGAAGAGTTTCATCATGGACTTGAATGCTGGACTTCAAGTTAAAGTATCTGATGGTGGTTCCAACTTCAGTATTGGTCAACGGCAACTTCTTTGCTTGGCACGTGCCATTATTAAAAACAACAAAATTTTAGTCCTTGATGAAGCCACGGCGAATGTAGATTTAAAAACTGATGAGTTTATCCAGAAGACTATCAGAAAGAGATTTAAAGATTGCACGGTTTTTATCATTGCACATAGATTGAACACTGTGATGGACTGTGATAAATTCATTGTTATGGATTCTGGTTCTATGGTGGTAAGTTTGTATGCCAAAGGATCGATATATCCCAGCAATTATTAATCCAATAAAGCTTTATGTATTGCAGTTATCACAGCCCACCTATTCATCTTTTTTCACACATTTTGAATTTCGCCATATTTTTCACCTATTTTCGAACTTTGTCACTCTTTCACCTTTTTTCCGCTGAGAAAGTTGAATCATGTGAAAAATTATTAACATTGGAATTACATGATTATATGATTTCCCAAAATTACTTGAAATATTTTCAAATTTCTTTAAATCCTTGAAATCCCTTATTTCAAATTTTTTCAAATCATTTTAAATGACATTAAATCGATGAGTATTATTACAATTTAAATTCATAGGAATTTGGACACCCTTATGAGCTCTTGAAAAAGAATGGAGGATACTTGTATAACATGGTGCAACAAAGTGGTCCTGAAATGGCCAATGTTTTAACAAAAATAGCCGAAAAAGTAAGATTGTATTTAATTTTTTGAAAACTTAGCTCGTAATAAGACTATAATATCTAAAATTATAATATATTTTTCAGAGTTACAAAAGATGCATTCACTGACTGCTACGAAAATGCTTGCAGGGAAAAAAAAAATGTTTTTCCCATGTGAAAAATTCTTTAGGGATCATCCCCTAAAGAATATATATTACGTAATGATTTTAGGGGGGAGGTAGGTTTCGAAAGTACCTGTTATAGCCCTGTTAAGATGGGGGGGGAGGTCGTGGTCTATTTTTATTTTAGCAAGGGGTAGCATAGGGGAAGGGTCCAAAAATGGTCAAAAAAAAGCGTTACATAATCAATGAATGATCTCTTAAATTCAATTCTTATAATTTTTAAAATGCTGTGCTGAATAAAAAATTAGTTATTAATTTTTGTAAATACATAATTATAATACAGAAAAATAGAGTTTTAAAAGTGTTTTCTCAATGCGTTATATATATTATTCTCATTATTTTCCAGGTATTGCCACGATCTCTTTTTTTCCCTTTTTTCCCTCTTTTCCCTCCCACACCTCAATTTAATGACTTCATAGGTCAACGATCTGGATTTCCATTGCCCTAACAGAAAAACAGTGGCGCATGCTTTAAAAATTTTTTTATGCTAGAAAAACTATTCAGCAGTAAAATTGCGGTATTCCTCTTCTGACGTTTCTCGTTTGATAAGGCAACGACCCTTATATTCATATTGCACTTCACTCAACTTAAATTCAAATGCAAGTGCCATGCAATTTTTTATTAAAATTTCTCACAAACAGATGACCATTTCACATAAAATTGTGTTTCCTTTTTTTTTTAAATCAGTCAACTGTGTATAGAAAATTAGACTTAAAATTTTTAAGCCTTGTACTATTCTGAAGACGTTTAAATAATTAACTTTTGAATTTATATTTTGTAGTCTTCGAGAGATAAAATTCATCACTGGTCTTTATAAAAAATAATTACAATTTCTCAAGAAACAGTATTTTTCCATCATATAAGTCAAATCTACTAATCTGATCACACACAATAAGCTATTTATATCTCCTGCGTAATTCCTTCTCATTTCTGTAAAAAAATTCAATTTTTAATACTGCTTGAAATTGACACATATAGAACGTGCTTAAAATTATACTTTTTCTTAAGATAGTGAAAAATAGATCAACACAAGTAATAATTTGCGTAGGATCAAAGGCAATGTACATTTCTCCTTGACCTTGGAAGTTATCAATTTTTTTTTAACTTTGTATTTATTTCCATTCATTCGTAAAGATTCTAATCTTGTTTTTATTCAATTAAAAAGTCAACTAATAAAATTGATCTTGAATGAATATAAATTCGCTGATATAGGAAAGTGTAATTAAAAGACAGACTGGAACGAGCTCGAATTAAATATAAAAAGGGATTACGAGCCATCCTGTACTTTCAACCCAAGTACCAAAATAGTCTCTTCTCCTTATTTTTACGTTTTTTTAATTGCCTTCAACGACCGAAAACCCGCTTTTCCGCATGCCCACGCAAGCGCCAAGAAATTCTTCGTTATAGGTAGAAATAAATGTAAACGGACAGTTCAATTTCGAACATCCATGAATTTTACTGATGTGTATTTTCAGTACTCATGAATATGTAACCGAGAGGGAAAATATATCCATCATTCTTTCCCGCGCATTTTCAAGCGACACTGCCGCGTGAGCGTTGAATCGAGAAAGTTGAAGGGTGAGAAGGAAATCCAACCGAGGAGTTCTACAATCTGAGGCCACATGGGAAATTTAGAGTATAGGAAATATATTAGATTTGCAAACATTATAAATGTATATTTTTTCAGCTATATTATATATTATCATTTATTTATTCTCCTCAAATAGATATATATTTTCTCACATAATATTGGGTTGAAGTATCAGGAGTCTAATCTGACAAAAATGAAATTTATCTTCCACTTTTATTCACAAAATTATTTCGAGAAATGTTATATCGAGAGGTATTAGAATTTTATTTTTTTATATTTTTATCCAGAGCCATTCACTCTCAAAATTGTCAACTACTGTCCAATTATTCGATAAGAACATTAAAAGATATTTATCCAATGTTTGTCCGTAATCTTAAGAGATTTCAAGAGATTTCAAGAGACTTTAATGCATTGTTAAAACCTTGTTTTTTACCCTTTTGGAAATATCTTTATAAATATAAATAAAAATAAAAAATTTTATATCTTCGTCAGACGTCTGATACTTTAGTCAAAACCACATAATTTCTCTGTGAGTTAATCAGCTTTTAACTTTGTATTCTCTGTCAATCTTGACTATAAATACGCTACCAAATCTCGAATAATTCTTCTTGGAAATAAACTATTAACAAAGTTTCCAATTTAAATTTATGCGGCTAAGGATTACTCTGCCGAGGCGTTAAATGCTTTGCAAATTCTCTTGAATGTGAATCTTAAACATCTGTGAATGAAAAAAACTTCCCTTAAGATTGACGACGTCTGTCTGAATTTGTGAAAATAACGCGAATTGGGCGAATATAGTAAAAGAACTATTTTATTTTTTAAATCAATTTTATACATAATTATTTTCCAAAATCCAAGTTATATAGAATATTTATTGTCTTCATAGTAAATGAAGCGGACATTTTGAAAAATCCAGAAAATTTAAATTCACGTATATCGTGATTTAAATTTCAATTGCAAACATTCTTAATAATTTACTGCAATCATAAAATCATGAACCTCTTACTAGGTAAGCATTTGCCCTTGAATAACTGCTCTTTAACATGACTAAGCATATTTTCTAAGCACCCTAGTCGAGCTATGAAACTAGGGTGAAATGAGCTTGAATGTGTACATTGTATACATACATCATTATCTAAACTAAATTCACAAAGTTAGGCCACATATTTACATATTCAGAATAAAA
>JAUEJJ010000046.1:1013025-1050925 GCA_032164275.1 Synergus coniferae
AGACATTAGTAAACTGGCGGACAGGAAGTGTGATGGAGCCTTTGCAGTTTCCGTCATTTCCGTCATACGGAAGCGATCAAGAGTCAAAGGAAATGCGGAAGCTATCAGGGCCTTAGCATTGCCCTCTCAATATTTATTGAATCTGTCCCTCTTATACCATTGGAGGCCAAAGAGAACACGATCATGAAGACTCTGAAGACGAGTATTGAGTTAGCCTTCTCTTCACTTCAACATCAGATGGCTTCTCTTGATAAAAATCAATGCCTTCTATCGATATTCCATGACTCAATTCCAACGGGAACTAGAAATTACTTTATTCAGAATTCAAAAAAATGCGTAGGATAATGGTATGTTTTCAAACATCCTCTAGGTATACTTTCGGAAAGAAAAAAAAACAGGGAAAATGCCTCAGATTCTCGAGATTCCATTTTGAGATCAAAGCTATGCTTTTCCCTTGTGAAAATTCCCACAGGGTTTGCGTTCTCACATTGTTCTATTTTGTTGCAAAACATCTTCGCCGTTCCACCTCCATTTGAACTTTTGTATAAGCTCTTTATATGTTAATTTTCTGAGCCACCGAAATCATGAAAATGAGTGCAAATGTGTGAAAAAAAAGTAAATAATGAGGAGATTAAATCAGTGTTGAAGGAAAACATTAAAGAAAGGCTTATATACCATATAAATACAGCCTGACATGTGATATGATTAGGTGAAAACACGAAATAAGATCGATGGAAGTTCTTTTTTTCAAATTAGGAGAAATTCAAAGAATTCGGTTCTAATGGTAGGATTGAGTGATATTTGATGACCTCCATATCCCTAATTTCAGCTCCTAACTTCTGCTCTCAACTTGATAAATATTTTCAAACTCTACAAAATTAAGTATAGAGGATTATTTCTTTATTGTTAAGACGCTATAAAATTTAATTACATTATCCAATAAATTTCCTTTCTTCCACTTGGCGATAATTTGAAAAAGCAGACCTTTCAAGCTTTCAATGCTAAAGAGAAAATGACAATGGAACGATGGAAATTTTACGCTAATTGAAGTTTAATTTCTTATGTGCTCATGTGGCAAGGTTTTATACACCCGGCTTAATTATCTTTTATCACGATCGGGGATACCTCGCAGTAATAACAATTTCGTTTGTGATAATCATTAGTCGCACTATTGAAACTCAATATCGGAGGCTTTGTACATATGTGATAAACTATAGATATAACGAATATAAGCTCGTTCTAAATCTAAATAATGCACCGAGCGACATGATGTGGAAAAAAAAATAAATTCCCCCTGCCAAACGTCGTCGAATGATGAATCTATCTGTATGGTAATGTGACATAAGGAAACAAGTCAAATATTTACGACGATCAGAAAAATTGATGAAAAAATATGTCAGCGAAAAAAAAAAACAACAATTGTTTGATACGTGTGAAATTATTTTATTTATTTAATCTGTGACGCAAATAGCTTTCAATACCAAAGTTGCGATAAAATATATCTATAAAATATATTTATATATTAATATTTATATATTTATATTTTTATATTTATATTTTTATATTTATGAATTTTAACCAGATTCTTTTATTAAACGTTACCCAATGAATATTTCACCAAATTTTCACTGAAAAATATGCTAAAATATATGCAGGTAATTAAAAAATATAAAAATAGAGAAAGATTGTAAATATAGTACTTCTCAAGGGTTTTTGTGTATGATGAAGTTTAAGTATGCGGATTTAAATGTCAGTTTCTCAGATAAAAAAGATTATTACCATTAAAGAAACTTTATTTAAGCTTGGAAGCAGGGATATAAATAAAGGCGGAATTTCCTCGGGATTTATATATTTATTTTTTATTTTTATTTTTATTTTTACTTCTATTTTTATTTTTATATACATTCATGGACGATTACGAGCGGTTAAGAAAAATTGAAATAAGGCGAAAGCCAGGCTCAAGGCTCCATCCTCGAAATGTTTCCCTCTCTTGAAATTGAAATCATCCTAGAATAAAAAACCTGACACGAAACAGGGGAGGTTTTTCTGGAGAATTTCTACGTGTTTCAGATTAATTTCTAATTATATCAACTCCAAATTTTGCAATTAATATATAATACATATAACTAACTAAATAATATAATATATAATACATATATTTTATCCTTACATTCATTCGTAATTATATTTGCGATTCACGCAATTAGTAAACGTAATTTTGTGGTTTTGACAGGACATGTAAATTTAGATATTAACTGATACGCTTTAATAAATTCTGTTCATCAAAATAACGATCTCATTACCTTTGACGAACTCTGATCGTGGTAGATAATTTTATTATGTTACATGTAGAATATAGAATTTCACTTTTTGTCTAAAAATAGAGATCTAAAAATAGAGAACTTTGACGACAATAGAAAAATCGTGAATTTAGCTTCAATTATAAGGATTTATGAAAAGAAGAGTATTTAAATTGATAAAGAATTTTATTTTCTTATTGTTTATTAAAGCATGAGCATCACCTTTCAGTAAATTAATTAGATTCTAATTACTTTTCCAGAAATTAATTCATGTAAATCTGTTGTTTCAGAATTTTCTTAATAGCAGAGACAATTATAAATAATGATTTTAATACATATTGTGATATTTGCTGTACGACATTGGGTAGCAAATGATCTGATGGCTCGAGAAATTATTTAACGACATGCCTATATCTTCCTACGTGTATAACTCAACAACTGCTCGACTTTTCACATTTGAATAACGGCGCAATTTTTTTACAGAATACACTAGATTAAACCTTTTTTTATATAATCCCCGCGACAAAATTATCAATAGTTCACATCCGCTTTACATTTTTTTTAATGAGAAAATGAAGAAAGAAAGAAAGAAAGATGCAAGAAAAGAAGCGAAGATCTTGCATTACGTTTTTAAAACGTAATAATAAAAGTATAATAAGTATCATGAAAGTCAATATTTATTGTTACACACTGAATAAAAGTATAACAATGATAGAGCCTACGTTGGCTTTTGGATTGCGTGCAAAACAGCTTTAAATCATGCATAATAGCTTAAATAAATTTTTCCTTCATATTAGCAAATTTTCATCAGCACGAAAAATGTTTATTTCATACTTTCGCATAGATTTCAAGCGAAACTCATCAACTGGAAGGAATTTATCTATATCCAGGCAGAATTTTATGACGGTCTTTTCACGTGATAGTTAAACATGTGTGCTTACGCAGGGATCAAGCAGAGTGGAAAAATCGTGAAACTATTCTGTACCTTGGATGGATTTAAGGGACACTATTTTATTACACTGCGATTGCCATACATAATTTACAAAATAAAGTATTTTTTAAACGTCGACGTATTTTCTTGAAGAAAATATGACGCTTTAACCTTCTTAGTTTACGACTCTCTGCAATTCCAGTAAAACACAATTTTCCGTTTATAAACTTCCGAGTATTTAGAAGAATAACTCTTCTGATTTAAAATTTATTCAGTTCTTGAACGATTCTAATGTTTTTTTTCTTTTTGCAAATTAAAGATAAAATTCCGATACCACTGTTATTAGATCATTACTTCACTGCATTCTTATTTTTCTTCCTTCAGAATTAATGAAGCGAAAATCGAAACATAATTTACCTCTTATTTCACTTGTATAATTCAGGTCACAAAGAAAATTGCTGAACTATCATAATAATGTTTGCAAAAAGAAAACAAAGTGCAATTAAGTACAGTATTACTTTATCTTATAAAAAAAATTCGTTTTCATTGCATAATCATAATTATGTTAAAAATTATTACGTATTTTGTTTTAAAAAGTCATTGAAAAAAAAGTGAATAAAATTCTTTCAAAAATCCTGGAAAGTGGAAAGTAAAGTGCGGTTATCGCGTCTGAGCATAAACTTCCTTTTCCACTGATCGGCTCCATTAACAATATTTTACATTTTTAAATGCATGACATCGTATTAGAAAATTTCTCAACATTTATCAATTTTAACTGGTAATCTGGTATCCTTGAATGCAAAATATATCTGAAAAACTTTATTTTATATATTATTATATCTATACAAAGGCAGAACTTGAATAAAACATAAATACTCTGATATTGGCTGGTGGAGCGAGGATTCATCTACTTAAATATAAGAGTTACAAATTGATACGAAAAGAATTTATAAACGGTTCACTGGTCCATAACTTTTAAATCAAATATTCCTTGCTTGGATAAGTGACTTCGAAATATAAAGAAAGAAAGCTTTACATTAAAAAAGCTCTACATTAAAGAAAACTCTACATTAAAAGAAGCTCTATATTAATAATAAAATCAGAAAAGATTTTTCCAAAGCATTTTATTAAAACTTCCATGGGTGAAAAAAGTTCTATTCCCAGGAAATATATCTGCACAATTGCTTTGCACAGAACTTCTCTAAATAAAAAAATTAAGACGATATTATTGGCAAATGAAAATAAATGATTCGACAGCTATTATTTCGCTTTTTCGCAATTTAATTTTCAGAGAAAATTTCTAAAAATTGCCTCTATTGTTAAAAAGCACGAGCAGCTATAGTAGATATAAAGTACGTACAAGAGAACGTCGTTCACTTTGAGCATATACCTTATTAACTACAGAATACCGCCTAGGGATCGTAATAAAAAAAAAACTTCTGTGAAAAACAGAACTCCTCCCTGGAAGAGTGTAAAAGAATTTAAAGAGTTTCATTTGAATCAAAAAGCAATAAGAAATTGAAGAGAAAAAAAATAGTTCTAAAAAAAAACCCTTATAGAATATCTGGAAATTCTTCACAATCCAATTTAGGAGATCCAAAAATTTGGATCTCCTAAATTCTAAATTTAGACCTTCTTAAATTACGTAAATTTATCGGAAATTTAAATTTCTGAAGTTGAAAATTCCCGTGAGAACATAATAATACTGACATTTAAAATTTCTGAAGTTCAGTTTCGGCAATATTTAACTTCGGAAATTTTAAATTTCAGGAACTGTATAATTTAGGGAATTTTAAATTTCGATACTATTATTTTCTTTCTGGAATTTCCTATTTCAGAAATTTTTATTTTTCCTAAATTACTTTCAACTTCTTAACTTTTAAATTTCAGTAAATTTACCTGATCCCGAATCTATCATTCTTTATTATTATTAATAATAAGTTGTGAAGGTGAAAAACTTTGTAAAATAATCACGCAAGGTGGCAATTCTCATTTCTCCAAATATCGACATATATATTATTATTACAGAAGAATTGCTATGGTATTCCAAAGAAAAAAGTACTTATGGCCTCTCACGAGAGAAGTTAAATTCACCTCCTCGACCCTTTGCTTAAATACGTCACTAGGGTGCGATTCATACAGGTTGAAAATCAACGAGGAAAGGCCAGACTTGAGTATGATGAGATGATTTGATAGGCGAACACGTTAACGTTAGGAAGGGTCGGTGTAGCGACCCTTCAGAGAAAAAAGTTTAATTTGAGAAAAAAATACGAAACACAGAAGGTACGAGAAAACTCACTCCTTTTCCTCTGGAAATAGAATTTCAGATATTTTTTTTTGTCCATCAGTCAGTCTACTGAAAGGAACTTTAACCCAGGATCAACGAGGGGTTGCTTACTTTGACAAATTTTTACGCCTTATCCATAAGTTATAAGAGAATAAATGTATTTATCTTTCAATATTCGTGTACCTTCGTTATTAAATTATAAACCTTTTAAAGGCATCCCGGAAAAATCATTTGAACACAAACACAGCGGCAATTTATTTTTTTTGAAATAAAAAACATTCTGATACCAATTTTAAACTCAATTGTATAAATAAAGTAGTATAAAGCTGTTATTAATTTTTAAATTCTTTCATAAAACTAATAAGAGAATTTTCTTCGAGCGAGAAACGATCCAATTTCAAAATTCCATGACCTAGAATTTTAAAGAACCCGGTAATGAATTTTTCCTTTTATTTCAACTAAATCAAATCGATATATATATATATTTATATATATTTCCCCGTCCTATAAATTAAAGAAAAACCTCGGTATTGTTTAAACTAACTTCAAAATGGACATAAATTGATATAAGTGGATAAAGTTGTGAAAACTTTATCTGGGAATAAAGTGGAAATGATAAATCAAAGAGTCTATGTACACAATCTCAAGAAGGAAGGCAATAACAAAAGTTAGCACAGAATATTTATGTATACCTCGTGTCTGACAATAAAATGTATGCACTACTGCATTATTCTCCCTCTTTTCAAATGACCTAGCATTTTTTTATTCTTGGTTATATTCACGTGGGCATATCAGAGATCATGCATTTTATGAACATAAAAATAAACCGAGAAAAAAAAACTAAAATATTAGTGGGTAACTCATTATTTATTGCCACTGTACACTCATAAAAAATTCTGGTTAAAGTTACTCGATGCTTCTGGTTAAAAAATTTCTAGTTATGTTATCCACAAATTCTGATTAATATAACTAGAAAAGAAAAAAAGAAAAAAAAATCTTAAAAGTTATTTAATAATTTTAATATCTCGTAAAATATCTTAAAATTACTAAAAATTCCATGAAGTCTCGTTAAATACATTAAAATTCTTGAAAGTTCAATGAAATCTCATCAAATCCCTAATAAAATATCTTAAAATCCGCTTTGGCACTTTCAAGTTTACTTTGCAGCGAAAAATTAAAAATTATATTTGCATATTAAAATCATGGAAATTTTAATTACAGACTTTATAAATGTTGGGATTAATTAACAATATTATGTATTCATGTAGTAAGTTTTCATAAAATGAAATGACTTTTGAGAACAAGTTCCTAATCTCGAGTTCTGTACTTATATATCTATACATTTTCAACCAAACAGCTTCATTGCCTGTTGCTTCTTCCGTTTCTCTCGAGTAGAGTCGACGCGTCACTTGAAGAATTAAGTTTACAGTTCGTAATGCTTTTAAAGCCGAACTTCGAAAAAGGAATTCTCATTTCAAGTTTCAGTTTCAAAATATTTACAGTGAAATGTCAGGCAATTTGCTGCACTTTCATTAACTTGGATTTTACCAGGTTTAATTTCAATGAATAATGAATTTGAGCAATCAGGTAAAATTCACTGGAAAGAAAAATACAGTGATAAAATAGAAAATAAAAATCAGAGGACACAGAGAATCTTTTTTAACTGAAAATTACTCGGGTAACATTATTGTTTCAAATCTAATTGGCTTTTGAAGTATTTTAAGTTGTAGGGGAAAAAAAAAAAAATTGCGCGCGTGTTGGTTCGCTAGTGATGTAAATAAAAATCCTGGCGTTTTAGGAAAATAGCATTATAGCGCTATAGATGCTGTAAATGCGCGAAATAGAAAGAAGAGTCTTGATTCTTTTTTTAACGTCAAAGAGAGCCATCATAATTAGAGGCGCGAGATGATAACCGGTCTTGGACATTTCTCGCTGTAGTCAACTGAGAGTGTAAAGCACTGTAATTCCGGCTCTCGTTCGTTAATTAACTCAACCGTGGCCGAAAAGAGAGAAAAAACGAGTGGGAATTGTCCATGAAGTGCGAAAGCAGGTAATTGAAAGTAGAGAATCGATAAAACAGTAAATTCCCGACACAAATTAAATTACAACGGTAATGAACATGACGGCATGCGTCGTTGCATTTTTTACCAATTGGACAGAGTCGCATCAAAAAACACGAGAAAATCTTAACGAGAGGTTTTTAAATATCACGACTTTTTACGATTTCAGTTTAAAAACTCGGAATCCGCATTTAAATGGCTTCCATCAAAGGCTCCCTTTTCATTTTGCAACCGTCATCCTGAATTTTATCCTACAATTGAATTTTAAAAAATTTAGGAAATTTAAATTTCCCAAAATACTGTTAAATTCCTAACATTAGACAATTTCCGACAATGGAAAATTCCTGAAAAGATCTCAAAAAATGTTTGAAAAATATTTGAAAAATACAGAACTAACAAAATTTTTGTTTTAATTATTTAAATTATTTATTTATTTATTAAAAGAATTTTTTTCGTGAATTTTCCATTGTAGGGAATTTTCTAGTGTCGGGAATTTTATAATGCCAAGAATTTTATTTTTTGGTAATTATTTATTCGGGAATTTTATTTTTCGGGAATTTTTAGTCGTTCCATTTCTCTTATAAATTTCTGTAATTGTTTCAATTTTAGAATGTTTTTAAAGTTCGTAAATTGAAAATAGTTCTTTAACGAATTAAATATCGATTGGACCGAATGATTCGATTTTCTGGATTTAAAATAGTTCTGATTATTCTAACTAGAAAATAGTGATAGATACGCCCTTATACTATATAAATTCTAGTTGCGAAGGTTCATGCTATAAAACACTGCAAACAACTTTCAAAGTTTGAACCCTAAGGAAGTACTATATGTTAATGAAATTCGAAATATTAAAGTCGGACATTTAATTAGTTTTTAATTAGTTTTATAAGCACATGAATTTGTATATGTTCATATATTAATTAATTAATGAATTGTGTAAATAATTAATTGTTGCAGCGAAATTGACGTATCACAGTGGATCGACACACGATGATTCTGATTAGTATGATAGCGACGACCACCTTGATTAGTTTTGCACATTGTACACCCCTTTCTTACACAACCTATCGAAGGAGAGAACTTCCGGTACTCGATCAACCTGAATTAGTGCTGCTCTTTGATCCTCGTGATCCCGGATTAGAGGTATGAATAAATCATTTTTAATATAAATATCTTCTCATTTCAATTTGTGAAATTTAAGATCCTGGACTTTGACTTAAAATCGTTACCCTGGCCAATTGAAATAAATTAATTTTTCGATTCATTCACTGTATTTACTGGGCACAGAATTCGATGAACTTTCGACCTTTATAAATAAAAAATAAGTATTTGATCGCATTTAACTAATTTTCAGTTTTTTCCTGATTGAAAAACTTGCAAATTTTTAGTTTCTTAATAGAAGTGCAAAATAAAATTAGAGATCTTTTCGGGAATTTTATTTTTCGGGAATTTTCAATCGTCTCGAATACTCTATTTTTTTAAATTTTAATTTAATTTATTCTAACGCGAAAACGTTAATATAAAAAATAATAAAAATAATTGTATAGAGTTGGCTATTTCATTAGAGAATGGCTGCTGTAATAAGATAGAATGATGTAGTTTATGCAGCATCAAAAGGATGGTGGGAAGCATGGGATTTAGAGATTCTTTTACTGCCCTCGCTCCCTATTCTCTCAATATTCTGTACTGTATTCGTGGATGAAATGCTTTTATTTTATAGAGCCAATACCTGAGTGACTGGAATGCTTCTTGTTTATAGGACCTTAATGTGTGAATGTGTGAATAGTCAAGAATTTGATACCCATTATCAAATTCACCTACACATTATAAATATGAGATGCATCGCTATTTAATTACTGAAGGACCGACAAATAATGTGTGGGATTGTGGATTGCGATTCGAACTCTACTCAAATATACCCGAACTACGCAACTGCCTGGACCTGGTGGAAATTGACATTTATCTGTTTCCCCCTCGATCGTTTTTCTATTTGCTCATTAGCACCATGGTACTTCAAGGACCGTTCTGTTTGACTTTGACTGCTTCAATCTGACGATTCAAGATTGAATCTGACATCCATATATCTTATTTTTTATTTTCTATATTTGCACTCAGAAAAAATGCCACAGAATCGATGATTTTATCGACTTTCTACACTCAGAAAAAAAAATTGATTTAAATCAGAACTTTTATTTTAATAATTCATTTATTTAATAATTAATTTATAAATATTTATAAATAAATCCTGGTTTGAAAGTCGAGTCATTAAAATTTTGTACCTAATTGTAAAATTTGGATGCTTTGTAAAAAATGAGGGGTTGATGGAATTTTAATTAATATCAAAAAATTTCTAGGAAAAGATTTGTTAAGGAATTTCTCATAGAGAAAGCTGGATATTAACCCTTAATTCCGGGTATTAAACTATGGGATGACTATTTAGATATTTAGATATAATATCTAGATGTTAAGTTTTAGTATCTGGTATTATATCTACAGATATCTAAATATCTAAATAGTCGTTCCAAAGTTTAATACCCAGATATTACGGTTTAATATCCCATTTTCTCCACGTATGAAATTTTAAAAGATTCAAGAGAGATTTAAGAGATTCAAAAGATCTTTAGGAATTTCAAAAGATTTCGTAGAATTTTTTAAATTTCAAATTCAAATTCTAAAATCCTAAATTGAAAAGTATTCAAAATGAAACAATTCTATATGTTAAAAGCTCTAAATGGCATTTTTTAAAACCACTTATAGCAATTCTTTTTCACCCTTTTCAACTCAATTCTCTTAAATTCTTCAATTTACAGTCGTCTATAAGCTTCGCAATTACCGGATTGCTGCATATAAAAAATTAAAAGCCACTCAGATCAAGATGTAATTTACTTTCCATAGAAGTTCAAATAAACTAGCGGAAAAACTAAAGTAACTACTTGAAGAAGAAATTAATTTCCCTCGCATGAAATTCTTCTCGAAAAGCTTTAATAAAATCAGATAGGATTAATGGGAGGAAATCTAGTATACAAGATACATGTGGAATCTTTCACTATTATTTTTTAAATTTTCTATTTGCAATCTTGAAAATCTTTAGTTTACTGTTTTCTAAAGTAATCTATAAACTCATTTTATTTTTAACTTGTTTCATCAGATTCTTTCTCATTAACCTTATTAGAGATCTTAATCAAGGAAGCAGTCACCTTTTTATGAAACCACATAGACCTAATTAAATACTTTCATCAGCCTAAGTGTACCACAGTTCTTGTAAGTAAGCATAATCAATATAGAGGTTGCATTTGGTTTATAATTCAAAGAGAAAGCAGAGAAAACAAGAAAACTTCTCTATCTTATCTCAAAGCATAATAAATATATAAATACGGCAGTAATTAATTATGGATTTTCTAAGTGGGATTCTTTTCCCATTTGAGGAATTTCAAACGTTAAGCTTTCAAATTTTAAAGGCTTTAAATTCAAATTTCACCCTGTAGTTGAAAATAGTAAAGATAAAAATTTAAAAGCATTAAAAATAAGTTTCTATCATTTTTACCAGATCCGTTCAATACTAAGTAAATAAAAAAGTTCGTTTATGAGTTTTATAAATGTTGCGGGTGACGAAATGTCAGTGATTTGGAAAATGTTCTCCTTTAATTTACTTTCTGTCATCATATTTTAATTACGCTGCTTAGTGTAGCGGAAGAGAAGAAGCTTAAAAAAATAGACCACGTGTGAATCACATATGCATGAGACCAAGTAATGCCGATAAAATTGGCGAACGTTCGACCAGTGACAGATAATTCTCGGAATATGAAGTGAAACGAAATAACGTCTGGCTACGGGCAAAGAAATTTATGATAAAAAGTGAAAACTCTGATTTTTTCCCTACGGAGATGATAACATTTTAAAAGCTTCCTGATCTAAAAAACAATATATGAAACATTTTTCAATTACACAAGTAAAATTATGGAAAATGAAGTTTGAAATTATTAAAACGTAGAATGAATTTGAATAATCTAGCAAAAAAATTTTTTAATCGATCTAGAAAATCCTGAAATTCTTTTTCCTCCCATTTTTCCTTACTTTAGTGAACTATTTCGTTTTTTAGTTTAACTTCTTTTTTTATGCTACATATTGCGCATAGTTTAAAACCAAGTAGATTTTTCAAAGACTTTAAAAATAAAGAAAAGAAAATTCCACGAATGTTCCCTAGATTTAGAGATGCTAAAGAAGAAAGTTCTCGGAAACGAGAATATTGAATTATGTTATTATATAATTTAATGATTCAAATGATAATTATTTGCAAATAATAATTTTAAAAAATTATTTAAAAATTAAAATTAAAAATATTAAAATATATTATAAAAAGCATTGAGTAAAAAAAGAGGGAACTTTCTTTCTGGAAGAAAATAATGAGAATCAATCTTTCCGAAGAAAAAGTATCAATTTTTAACTTTGATACATTTAGGTACGAAGTGCTCTAAAATAAAGAAACACTTGACTTTTACCCTCTGTAAATTAAAGCTATTATCACGGGAAAAGCGATTATATTTATATTATAGCTGTTGCTCATAAAAGCACTCTATAAGGTACTTAATTCTCTTTCTCTCAATTGAGACCTAGTTAAGTCTTGTATAATAAGTTAAAAAAGTTCCCAATTGAATAATTGTAAATATTTAATGTAAATATTTAAAATTGCAGAAAAGTATTTTTAAATCTCGGAAATATTTTCAAGATCACTTAAAATCTTTTTGAATCAATTTTTGTTCTTTTCGTTTGTTGTAGAACGAAATGTTCGGCTCGGGTAACGATCCAAGATCAACGGCAATTCGTAACAAGAGGATCGGATCACTGTCAATCAACAATTCTGTGGACGTACTCAGACAGCGAGTTCTATTGGAATTGGCGCGCAGAAAGGCGATGAAGGATCAATATCAGATTGACGAGAATCGACGAATGATGCAGACAGTTGGAAAGCGCTCGAATTCCAATTTCGTGACAGGATATCCCACGAGTGCTGATAAGGAGAGCAACAGTGGAATCTATGTTATCGAAGAGAGGCCGAATGATCGAAATCAAAACAAATCTCCCGTTCGGATTTCGGACAGAACTCAGGTCTGGCTCCAGGGAAATGATCACGATCAGGATCAGGCGCGAAGGGTAACTTTCCTTCAATTTATTCCTGAAATTAAGAAATAAATATATGTAATATATAAATATATGTAGTATATAAATATATGTAATATATAAATATATGTAATTAATTTTGCATTTCTTTACAGGTGCAAACGAATGAACTTCATTTGTTGTAAAACTCTTCGCCCTGAGGTCCTATGGACAGAAACGCCAAACATCGGCAGCTTCGCTTCTCCGTATACGATTTTCCGTTTCGAAGAAATCATCTAAGATTTTTCGCTGTTCTAATTAAACTCCATCTAAAATTTAAGTTTGACTGAATTCAAAACTTGCTCTCAAAACAAACAAAACTTTTTTCATTGAAAAGAAAATCCGTCAACCAATGAACTGAAAGCCGATTAAGCGATAAATCTGATAAAATATTTTGCGGTTTGCGAAATAACGAAACAGTATTATACCTTGTGATTTTTCTACATCCCGAAGTTTTTTTATTACTTCTTTTGTTACTCTATGGGTCTTTTGAATAAAACGAAAGACATTTATTTTTTTTTTCTTTCAAACTGGCAATAATTAGTATTATCAGAAAACAAACGAAGCAGTTTTCTAATTAAACCTAATTGAAACGTAAAATTAGATCTATAGTCACCTAAAATATGTAGTCTATCTTTTTGAAAATCTTAATAAGAATATTACTTCCTTTTATTCAGAAGTCACATCAAATTCATCAAGGGATTTAAGTTCCTTTAAAGTATTCCTGGAGCCATTGGCTTCTCTCTTCAATTGATCAACTAATTGATTCTCTAACAGTAATGAAATATATTTATTCATTACTATCGAGTTCAGAAAAATCATTCTACTAATGAGATTTGCGTCAATGTTTCGAAACAATGTACGTATTCCACATACATCGATGTTACTAGAGATGATAGGACAGAAAGTACGATATTTTCTGTATGAAACTTCTCGCAGTGGAAAAAGCACTCGTTTTCTAGATACTGTGTGTGAATAATCAATCTGATTAGATAGTTTATATTTACTGTAGATATTTGTACCATACCACTGCTTGATAATTTATTTATTTAATTATTTATTTTTTACTCGTTAATTTATTTATTGACGTATAGTATATAGTATATTTGTTTATCTTTGTCGAGCATACCTTGTTAAAATACATACGAACTCATTAGCGAATCAATAAATTTCGTTTCAAAAAAATGTACAACTTCAATTCTTATCATTCCTATTTTTAGAAATTAAATATTCTTAATTAAAATTTAAATAACTATCCACTTCAATTTTTTATCAGATAAAAATTCAAGAATTCGGATTGAAGGTAGGTACAAAAATTTTTTCAATGTCAAATAATTTTAAATTGAAGTCTTAAGTGTAATTCTAATGGATTCCAAAAGTTTTTTAAGAATTGTAATTTTAATTTGAAAAATTATTTTAAAGGAATTTTAAATATCAAAATTTAAAAAAAAAATTAATATTATACGATTCCTGATTAACTTTCTAACTCGGATTTATTTAAATTTTCAGTTTTTACGGTTAATAGAGACCCTGGGAATATTATTTTATTTTTCAAATTTTTCAATTTCTTGAACCATAAGCTATTCTCAGACCGGTTTATTTAAAATTAGCAGATTCTAAAGTCACTAAACCTCCCAACAATCGATTTGGATAATTTGATCTGTCCCTCATCAGTCATTCCATTAGCGATATAATCATTAGCCAGCCACGATTACGTGATCGAAATGACTTTCTAAATTCGTAATCAAACAAGCGGATACATTTCAAGAGGATATCTCAAAAGCACTTGAATTTCAAAGCATACCAAAATATAAAAAGACTTGAAAAGATAACATGAAAGATTGGAAGAGTTCGTATTTTAAGGTGTTATACGTTAAATTGATAAAAGAGCCTAAAATCTACTTATTATAAAACTTTATTCACCTAATATTATTTGTCACGATTCACTATTAATAATTACAACACAAATATGTTGTTTTTTCCAAAAACCAAATAAGTTCGACCATTAATCTTGAATGATTGTATTTTTCGGATCATAAAATTAAAATTATGTAAGGGAAATCAGTCGAAGTACATTAACAAATGAGGCGCCGGATCGTAAAAACTAAAAATTAAAAATATTTTATGATATTATGCAAGCAAAGGAATTACTTGAAATATAAAAAATGAAAGTTCAAAAAAATTTTCAAAAGGGATGAGAAGTCATTGCGCTCGGACCAAAAAATTTTGTATGACCTTATACGATCCGGCGCCTCAAATGTACGTATACGTTTCGGGTAGGAAAATGTACTTCCTATGTACAATTGGGACATTAAAAAATTGAATTATGTAAATCAAATTGATAAATGATAACTTACAAAAGAGGTAAACTTAGAAGTTAAAGGGAATTTATCTCATCGTTTATGATCAAAGTCTGCGAAGATCAAGAACGAACACACTGCCATCGGAGGCGGATGCTCCAACTTTATCTCCTCTACTATTCCAACAAACTTCAAAGATGCCTCCTGTTCCTTTGTAACTGTGTACCAATTGACCACTCTGAAAATGAAACCCTTATTGTTATGAGAAAGTTAAGGAAAGAAATATCTTTATTATGTTGTGCCCAAAAAAGCCCTGATTTTTTCCTAACATCTACCCTTAAATGAGAAATCTACTAACCTGCGTGGACCATATGTGGACGCATTTATCAAAACTTCCGCTGGCAAGGAACTTGCCATCAGGACTGAAAGCTACGCTATATACTGGTTCCGTGTGTTTGGTCAACGTATGAATACAAACTCCTCTGTCGACATCCCATAATCTCACTGTGGAATCAAAAGATGCACTAGCCAGAGTTAAGTTCATGTTCGGATTTTGTGTTCCTGCTCCCGTCGGAGACCACTTGATTGTGTAAATTTCTTTGCTGTGGGCTTGAAGATCATGGACCCACGTGTCCTGCTTCATAGACCAGATCTTCAAACTCATATCGTCTGAACAACTCGCTAACAAGTTTCCTTGTGGATCCCATTTAATGGCATTGACCTCGTTCTACAATGAAACAATAAAATTTTAGCATTACCTATAATTTAAGCAACCATTAACACATCTCACTTTTCTTTAAATTTAGTAACTCACCGTATGTCCTTGGAAACTTTTAATTGGCTTGTCAACATTCAGCTTACACACATGAATGCACTGATCAGTTGAACAACTCGCAAATGAAGTATTTGTCTGCCAATCAACATCCAGCGCTGGAGCACAGTGAAAACTGAATTGCTGTGTACATTGTCCACTAGCAGCATCCCAGATAATCGTCGTTTTGTCAACTCCAGCGCTGAGAATATAATTCCCGCGTTTATTCCACTTCAATGCAAAAATAGGTCCTTTATGCTGACCAAGTGTTGACGCTAGTCTGCCGTCTGTAGTCCAGATTCTAGCGTAACCGTCATAACTACCAGTTGCAAGGAGAGAACCATCACACTGAAAGAAAAAAAAAATATCTTATAATTTTGAACAATTTATAAATATTTAGACAAACAAAAACATATTCTTAAGAGTTAACTCACGTTCCAGTCCAAACTGGTAACATCTTTGTTGCTGGGGACTTCAGTACCACCCTTTTGGATGCAATGACGAAGCACCAACTGATTGGGGGAGGCCGTATTATCAGACATGTCCCAGATACGAGCGGTACTATCGCCGGATCCAGAAGCTAATAAATCCGTGGTAGGATTCCAGGCGCATATAAAGACTTCAGATTCGTGACCTCTCAATTTTGTTGCTTTACTTGCAGGTATTTCAACTGTGTTAGCTGTCGTTCCAGCATTCGCACCTTGTTGTTGATCGTCAACCTCCATTTCTGCACGTTCAGAGCCCCTATCATTTGCACTTACGCCTTCGTTTGACGTTACAACTGCAAGAAAAATTTGTTATTAAAATTTTAATTTCTTAAAGTTTGCAGCCTCAGTCTTTATTATTGAAAATAGGTAACAGAGGAAAATAAGAGGAAAATTTGTTTGCTCTAGTCAACTGACATCTTTCGATTGAATTCAAAACTTGACTCCAACTAAAATTTATGTTTCGAAAGGTACACATTTTCCGTTTCGAAAATTAGACCACAAACTTAAATAAAGTGAGTAAAGTTTTGAAAATAAAGACATCTAGAGACAATAGCTGCCCTTTAATCTTCCTGGTTGGATTAGGAGGTCCAAGAAAATTGACTTTCAAGAACCAGGGTGTTTCCAGGTAAAACAATGTTGACAATAATAAAATTAATTAATCAATTAATGGTATCTAATAATACAATTCGGATTTAAATGTAATGATATTTTTAATGTAAAATGATATACAGTTGGAACTTAAGTTGTAATTACCTTCTTCTCCATTTGTGTCTTGTACTTCGGTCTTCACTGGTTGCTTTTGCTGATTCTGTTGATTTTGTCTGGATGCAACAACATCAGGCATAACAGCGTCGATGAGCGACAAGGATTCTACCATTCTTTGCACTGTGCCATCTTCACCGATTGATATTTCCGCCTCGGTATATTGCAAACCTTTTTGGATAATAGACAGTAGAGCAGCTGGAGGTACCAAAGCTCCATTTATATTGCTTTGTGATATGTGAGACTCGATACCGAATACCCACGCAGAATGTTGGAATCCTATAATGAAAATTAACACTCGAAGTCTCAATGATATTTTGAGCCAGGTGAAGAAGACGATTTATATAAAGGTAAATTGAAATTTATTATCTTAAACTCATAATGATCTTTTAAAATATGTGCCTGATATTATTTGCATTTGTATTAGAAATCAGAACTGCCATAAAAGTCAAAATTCTCTTTTTTAAATTCCACAATTACTTAAATTCTTTATTTCTATATTCAAACACGGAGAATTTGAAGGATTTGAAATAATTATTTTTCAAATTCTGTTGATTTGTAAAGGAATTTCACAAGCACATACAGTGTAAAATTACACAAGGAATGATTCAACATAAAATACCAATGATTTCTGGGGAAATTCATCACAGACTCCAATTTCAAAACTATAAAATAGAAATCTGTAGAGTTTGTTTATAAAGTAAATAAATCTTTAAATAAACTACCTTGCTAAATATTTAATGTGAAATTCCCTATTATTTAAGAAAGCGGATTCACGAAGGCCTCAGACCGATTCAAATTTTCTAATCGGTTGTTTGTTGTTTCTGCGAAGCTATACATCACACAGCCAGCACGGCAAAAATGGAAAAAATCATAAACTATCATTATTATGATCATATATTAAGAAAATACAAAGGGAAAACAAATGAAAACGGAAATAATTATCACAAAACTATAACAGAAACATTCGCATTTCTTAAAAATAAATTTATTAATACAAAATCATTTGTTTTTTGGAGTCGTAAAACCGCCCAAACATCATGTAATTGTTTCATTTGCGCTACGATTTTATCCACGTAATTATCAAACAAATTATTCTTAAACTAGGAGGGATTGCAAAAACAAATAAATCTCCAGAAAAATGCCAATATGGTATAAAAAAGAAAATATTTTGAAGGGGAAACGTTCAACACTGAAGAAAAGGGTTATGTACGGTTTAAAACTTACCTGATTCTTGTAGATAACGGTAAACCAAAAAGTTTACTTCATCACTTGAGAAGCTCATTTTTCCTGGCTTCTTTAGAATATTTAAATAATTAAAATAACATGTATTACGTTTCGCTTCTACGAAAAATGAAATTGAACACCGAACACCAAGGTCATCAAGGCCAGAATACCAGAGAACATTGACTGAGACGCGTTACAGAGCATGTTACCAGAATGTTACCAAATGTTACAGGCATGATTCATGAATGTACGAAATATAAGGACGGAGCACAAACCATCGGCTTCGGAACCTGGCTCGGCGTAAGTAAGGGGCATGAAGTAGCACGGCCACTTTAGGGAGGATATTCAGTGATTGGCCTGTTGGTTTGTGTTGGTTAAAATGCAGTGTCGTTTGAAAATAGTAGTAAATAATATAAATATTATGCTTTTAAAAAGAAATTCGTTAATTTTTACGTGAAATAATAATTGTCTATTCTATTATTTGCAAATATTCTACTTTTCTTTCATAGAAATAATATTCAGCATTCTCTTTCAAATAACGCGCGGTCCGTGCGGCTCATGCGCGTTTCACTAGCCAATCCCGAGTTATCCTCCGTAACTTCGTCTCTCCCGATGTACCAAGTTTACCCCTTCGTCAAAAAAGTGGGACTTTATGCTCCATCCCGTTAATTCTTACATCCATGGTTTGGCAGCTTTGGCAGGGTTGGCAGGCCTGCGTGATTAGAAACACATTAGACATAACCCCACATTCCAGTCACGAATGAACGAAAAAAAACTTTAATTTCGTTTACAAATATATTTACTATTTACGGTTGATAATAATATGTTTGTGAAGTGCAAGTCTCAAATTTGTGAAATGGTGCGTTCAAAAACAGCACTGAGTCTAATGAGAAATGCCTTGAATCCCGTTTTCTTAACTGCCCGAAACAAACGCTAAATCCGCTAAATATAGGATTTATTTTTAGGTTGGAGCTAGACGTAGTTTAATTCAGTTTTCTGGTTCAAACCAGGTATACTAGAGGTTCGTAATATTTACAAAATTACGTTTTCTTTTTCTTCGCACTTTCTTTTTTCTCTATAAATAAGTCGTGATTTCGCTCTGCATCGTTTCTCGGGTTTCACACTCGTCAAAAGTTGACAATTTTTTATTCACAATGTTTGACACAAAAAGTATCGCCTTATCCTACTATCTTGTAAGTAATTTTGAGTCTTTATTGGTGTCTCTTTAAAATAAAATTTGTTTAAAACTTAGAACAGTGGAAATAGATAATTAAATGTTTTTTTAAAAGTTATTTTAGTTACTGTGAATTACTTTCTGAAAGTAATGTGTTCTTTTCTTGAAATAAACTAAATACTTAATTTTTTCTGAAATTTGTAGAAGATGGCGAATGATTTCAAGAAGAGAGGGAACGAGAAACTTTACGAAATTAGTGAGAGATTAGAAAAAAGTCATTTAGTATATTTACAAACAGAGGACACGCCCTTAAAATTAGAAAAAAGACGAAAGCTTGAAGGTTGGTTCATGTTTATGTTAATTTCTAATTTAAAATTATAATTAAGTATACAAATTGAAAAGACTTTGATTGTATCTTCCGTTATTAAAATGAACAATTTTTTATTGTCTTTATCAGGATTCATCAAGGAATACTTATGCCTCGTACAAAATGAGATGAAATATGCTTCCCCTTCGACTGCAGAAATTCTTCACAGGTCAGCAGCTACCGTACAAAATTTTAGCGGATACAGAGCTTGCACAGCTTGGAGTGCTATTTCGTTGTATGCTGCAAATCTTTTAGCACAACCTTGGCGAAAAGAGTACCGAACTTTAAGGGTTAGTGAAAATGAAATAATGTGTGAAAAACTTATTTAATCTTCCTTGAAATAGAAACAGAAACTAAGCAAAGTATTTTCATTTTTTCTTGGCTTTTAAGAACTTCTGTAAGTCAAATTTCTTTCTGTTTTTAGACCTACAGTGGATATTACATACATGAGGTTGAAGCCAATTTGATTGGTGCTGAGGTCATGTTTGAACTGATGGGTTACAAACACACTGGCTTAGGAGTTTTGTCTTTGGAGGGGCCGATTGATCCTGATAAGGTTTCCTCCGTTAGTAGAGATGCCATTGTTGCCTTTGTGGAGTGCCAGGTATAATTTTCATAATCTATATTATTTAAAAAGTGTCTCCTTGTTTCTGAAAAAGTCATTTTTTAATTGATATAGGACACTCTTCTTTAAAAGCTATTTCCTAGAATTGATTAAACCTGATTTCTATTCTAGATATTAAAGGAAATTTGGGAAGGTGTTTCTAAGAACTTCACTATTACCTGGCTCGAAGTTTTAGAATATCGAGAGAACTGCGTGGGCACTCCAGAAGCAGCAATTCGTGCTTTAAACTACCGATTTCACGAGCAATTGCGCCACAGCCAAACAAAACCTGATCCCTATTTGAGTTATCCCTACTTATCATCAATGTCTACTGATGTAATATCTCCCTCAATTCAATATCCTCTCCCAATCAGCAATTACAACACTTCGATACCTGTCTGTACTCCGGATTACCCATATGTAGGAGGAGATACAGGACTAAGAAGTTATGGACACGAATATCCTGAAAGTCTTGGCCACACTTATGGTAGTAGAGGCAGCAAACATTACACAGTTCCTTTCAATACAGTCATGCCAACTTGCACATCCAGAGTCCCCACAGGTTGTTTAATCGAACTTGATCCTCCGAGTCACGAGAAATCTCATAGTATAAAAATGAAACACAAAAATTCTCTTGACGAAGTTGATTTATGTTACCGACAAATTGGAAATAACGACCACTACGCAAAAGTTGAAAGGAAATCTAGCACGCCATCTAATATAGAGAACTGGGATTACGTTTACGATGGGCTCAAGATTACTGGATATTCAAAAGATCTTGGAGATCGAGACAATATTCTTTACAAGAGAGAAATTAGTGGCCGAACTTTCAAGCACAAACCTTCGAAACCTATAGAATATGAAGAGAGGTTACAAAAGTTTGAGAAGAGAAGATTACCTCGCTCACAAAATGAATCAGAAAGTGCTACGAATAGCAGAAGTAATCATCACGAGCATCAACATATAAGTCATAAGAAAAAATCTTCCTTCGACGCTGCTGATTCCAATTCGCATGTTGAATTTCCCACGGATAAAATTCAGGAGAAGAGCAAAAAAATTAGTCAAACCATGCCGAATTTAAACTGCTTTCAAACGACAGATACAGAAGAACAAATTGCTCAGTATATGAAGGATTTAAAGCTTTCTCAGAACGATAATAAGGAAGACGATGGGTGGAGTTGTAATTGGTGCACGCTTTTAAATACACCTGATAAATCTATTTGTGAAATGTGTGAAAAGTCGAGGTATATGGGAAATGAGAATGTGCCGCTTGCCAGTGGTGGCAAGGTATGTCCACAATGCACTTTGGTAAACGAAAAAGATGCTATAAAATGTAGTGCTTGTGAGTCTGACTTGAAAAACTCTCCTATTTATATTTAAAATACAATTAAGTGTTTCGGGTGACCATTAGAAAGTTTTTATTTTCAAATTATTAGATTTTTAGTTGTTGAAATTTAAAATGGTTTAGTTTTGAAAGAGGAATTATTTCCAAGATTTAAGTGGCCATTCTGGTATTGTTATTCGTAGTCAGAGCTCGACAACAATTAAACGGAAAAAATTGAAGTCTATCTTTTAAATGAGTTATTGCAATGGTAGTGTTGAAAAATAGCTTCTCGGATTCTGTTTTCTGTAAGGAGAAATTAATTTATAACTAAGTATTTATAATTTTTTTATATACATGCTGGGATCTTATCAAACGCCGGAGAAATATATTTACTTATCAGATAAAGCTTTAAATACTTCAAATTAAAAAAAATGTTATAATAGTATTTTTGTTTTGAGAAGTTAATGATCAAAATTTAAGTTAATTAACTGCAACTGTTGATCATTTTTTGTTACAAAGTTTAAATTGAAAAGAGAAAAATCCTTAAAGGATAAAATATAATCAAAATGTGATAAAGATTTGGAGAGTGTTCAAAAAGGTATAAAAAAAGGTACATACCAGTATTGGCGACGACTTTTATTGTTACTTTTTAAAAGTCTTCGGTCCTTTAAAACGAGGACAAAAGTTAAATAAAAGTATTATAATTGATTTACGAATCGTGAAAGTGAGATTCATTAGAATAAAAAGTTTGCAATGCTCTCGATGTCTGAAAATCGGTTAAGATGTTGAAATGAATTATATGTTTCAAGATTCAATTTTAAGAAACTGTTTCCGAAAAATGAAAAATTTGGTACCTTGGTATTTAGGAAGCTTATTGAAAGACAATAAGTATCGGGTACTAAAGATAGAGAAGAGTTCACAAGATTGTAAGAAATTTTTAACCTCTTTATACTGTTGATTACGAAAGTAGGTACTAAAAGTAAAGAAGAACTTTCTGAATTTTACTTAATAAACTTTCTGACGCCAAAAGCGAGAGTTAAAAACCTTTTTGAGCTAAATTGAACTGTTAGTAATAACTGAGAATATTTAACCGCTTTCACCCTAGTTCTTTCAGAAAGAGAACTTCTTATTTTTTTGCATAACTTGATATTTCTAAATATTAATTTGTACTAAGATCGTTAATTAAGATGTGAATATGTAGTTTTTGAAAAAATTAAATATTGAGAGAGTGTGATTACCATGTGGTTGCATTTTATGTGTAAGAGAAAAATCGATAGTTTTCTTTTTAAGAAGTGTGTGTGATTTTTCTAAGATGTAATTTTCATTTTTTAATATTGTGTTCACAGATCTTGATGCAAATGTTAATAAATTAACTGATCTTCCAAACTTTTTTGTATTATTTCCTGTTTTTTAAAATAGTTCAAAATATTGAAAACCTGGAAAAGTTCTTTAAAAATTATCATACCTATGCATTTTCAAGAAAATAATTTATTTAAATATTGTAACTGAATCAGAGATAAGACTGTAATTGAATTACAACAAATTACCGTTGAGCTAGGCTAGAATTTTTCATGACCCTTTCTAGGGATTTCATAGCAGCGCGATGTATTTTTGGATCCAGTTTATCTAAAAACAGAAAATAAATTATTAAATATAGAAGTAAGTCCCTTTTTCAAATATAGATAGATTTTAGGTACTAACAAATCTTGTGTTTTCCCTGCATGGGGAATTTGATTGGTAACTGATAACAGTCTTCGCATATAAACACATAAGGACAGTCGCTTTCCCCCTCTGGATAGATTTTTCGGTATTCCTCTTGAGGTAAAACGTCCGTTACAGTTACGCACCCCAACAAACATCCTGTCGGATAACTTTCTGGAAACTTAATATTCTCTGAAAATCAAAGTGTTTGTTAAACCCCGAATAATATTTGTATAAATATTGGATTAAAATTAGCTAACCATTTTTCAAAACTCTATACTGGTGTTCTAGAAACGAAATTTCTTCTGTATTGGGAACTTTAGCAGCAGAAGCTATCCACAATCTGCCTCGATGAGATGAGTACCATGTTCGACCTTCGTGTCTAAAATAAAGTATGAATTGAATACGGACCGATTTAGAAGTAGCTTGGTCTTTAATATTCATTTATTAGAGAATTAATACTATTTACGTTTTTATTCCTGCTACAAGAAGAGAAGCATAAGGTTGGTGCATACTCAGACAATATCCTTCATCACTCATTTCCAAATACTCTTTATCCTGTATTCGATTCTTGGTATCATTTATTTTCGGCATATTGTTAGGGTTCTGGGGCCACAAATTTAACTCCACGTACTACAGACAAACGATAAATATAAATTAATGTTTATATATTTTCAAATTATTTTTATTATAATTATCTGTACTCACAGTTGGTCGGTCAATTTCTACTCTTGGGCAAGTGTTACTGCTTTCAAATCCATTCTGTTCCATAAAATTATCGATCTCTTCTTCTTGAACATAAAAATCTTCATCAACAACTTCTCGACCAGCAAAGTCTAGAGTCACTTTTCGGTCCAATCGAGATCGATGTTTCTGAGCTTGCACTTCTTCCTCTCGCTTCTTCAATCTTTCCTTTTCTGTCTTTGATAACCAGACGCTATTAGATTGGTAATAATCGCTTTCGTCGTCTATCACTTTCGTTCGCTGCGAACTGTAAAACAAATTCAGACCAAAACATTATTTTTTAGCTCTTTTACAAATATTTTCCAAAGTTGTTTTTTAATATTCATGAAGAGTTAAGTTACCTATTTCGATCAAATTCAAGAAGCCTATCCAACTGCTTAACAGAATCTTCATAACCTTTAGAAGGTTTTTGATCCATGAGTTTATTATACAAATAATCAGCCTGTTTTGTGTTTGTAGCAAGAATTTGTTGTTCCTCCGGTGAACAAACTAAGTCACCACAAAATAAACAAGGACCTGCTCCTTCCTGAGAACACACTACTTTTCCACAATTTAGACAATTGTTTATAAGAGCATGTTGCTTAGCTTCACAGTTGCATTTGTGTCTTCCTAAAAATGTAAGATAGATTTTTATAAATAATCATATAATATTTTATCAGCTTTTATTAATTCTTGTTTTCAGTACCTTTTAATAAAACAGTTTCTCTATCACGACCTTCTTGAGAATAGAGATTAAGAAACTTAGTTTTCTTTTTCTCGAGCTTCTCTGGTTTTGGGATTTCCTGATCAAACGGAAAAAATTAATATCGAGTTTACTAAACTTTTTACTTACAAGAAAATTTGAAAATTACCGTTGGGGCTTCTTTCACTTTAGCTTTCCCTTTTTTCTTTTCACTGAGTTTTTGACTTGACTTGACTTGAACTGAATCTTTATTATCAGCAGGCTTTTTGTATCCTGTCAGATCTTTACAGGAAGCTGCAAGCAATAATATTTTTAACAAAAATTTTACAATTTAATTCTTACAATTAGATATGTACAGAAATTTTTATTTTAGCATCAGTCATCATAATACCTATTGCCATTAAAAAAGGTGAGAATGTGATTTTTTAAATAAAAATAGGTATGAAATAGGGGACAAAAAATTGAAACAAACTTAAACTAACAAAACAGAAATACTAGAAAATTTGACTAAAAGAAAAAAAATTTTGACTTTCAAGCCAACGCCAACTCAATAAAATTTAAATTAATAATTCAAATTCAAACTTAAAATTTTCCTTAACTTAACTTATCAGTTAAAAAAAGGTAAAAAAGTGAAAAATTTCCAGAATAGATATAATAGGTGAATAGGTGACGACCTGTGATGACTGTAATATTCTGTAATACTGTAATATAATAATGGATACGACTACACGTCCGGCTAGACGGACGTTTTGACTAAACTAATTCATCTGGCTACACTACACTGCCAGTGTCCGGGCGAATTTATTCAAAATAAATCGTTCTGCTACAGCAAAGTGCCAGTATTCGGATAAATTTCTCCGAGATAATTTGTCCGACTACAGCAGAGAGTACCAGTATCCGGACGAATTTCCCCAAGATAATTCGTCCGGCTATAGCAGAATTTGATACATTGACTTTCATAAAAAAAACCCATATAAAACATAGCACTTCGCATTCTAAAGGGAAATCATGGTAGAAGGAAATGATGAATGGAAATGGAAAAGGGAAATTCTAAACGAAAATCATGCTAAAGGGGAAAGATATGGTAAAGTAAAATGGTAAACGGAAATCATGGTGAAGGGGGAAGAGTAAAGTAAAATGGTAAAGGCAAATTATGGTAAAGGGAAAGGGTAAACAGATGAATTAGTTTGGTCAAAAACGTCCGTCTAGCCGGACGTTTAGACACTTCGTATAATAATATAATAATAACCTTGTCTTTTCTTAAGCTGGGAAATAAACTGTCTATGCTTAGGGTTGTCGTGATCTAAAAGCGTGTTTAGATATTCATCCAAATCTCTTTCGTTCTCAATTCCTAAAATGTATCTGTAATTTTGTTTCTGTTAGTATATATTTTATAATTAAAAAGAAGACTTGATTATAAACAATTTATAACCTACTTTATCAACTCATCAGGAACCGGAAAATCCAAGATAGCCGACAAATTTTCGTGAATCCACTGTTCCATATTTGGAAATTATTATCACACTTCCCTTCCCTAGAAACTAATTTCTTGAAATACAAATGTTTTTCAAATCTCGGTTTCTCGAAATCCTCGAAATCAATTAAGTATATAGTCATATGAGTCAAATAAACAGCTGATAACATAACCTTAAATTTAAATGAAATTTAAAAGGCCGCAAAAACATAGCTTCCAGGGACGTACTACCAACCGACATTCACTCTAATGATATCTTTCTTAACTAGCAATGATTTAAATTATTTAAATTAATTTCGATTTAAAACCCCGAAATTTTATATTTTCAGAGAAAGATATATTATTAAATATTTTAATATTATCTAATTATAAGAAAAAACGAATTTGTTTAAAAAGAATATGGGTCTAGAGAATATACATCACGTTCCTGGTACAGGAAAATACATATATATGTACATATGTATCTACATACATATGTATGTATATCCGATTATTCCCGACAATTCCCGATTTTTCCCGATTAAAGCCCAATCAGCCATTTGAGCCATTTGGAGCATTTGGATGAGTATGTGTATGAGACTATGAGTTTGGTATGAGTACTTCATCTGACATCAGCTTGATCAGACTTCATAAACTTGTGCATTGTTGGTGCAGTGTAGTGTATGTACATTTTGATGTACATATGTCATTGCTACATTGGAATTCAATTTTTGTTGTATTTAACTGAAACGTGTCCATGGTTAATAATTTTCAATAATTCTAAAATACTATATTGCATCAAAAATATATACATATATTTGTAATCATATAAAGTTTCTCAGTCGATATTCTACAGTATCATATTTTTCGACGACTGTCGACGACATAGTGCAGAGAATTCCAACCACAGCAATTCCAATCCAACTATTCCAACTGTTCTGAAATTTTTGTTGGTCTGTTGCGTTACACACATACTATCTTCAGCCAATGGTGAAACGCCAAATATGTTTTTCCGTGATGTCGCATTATGTATAAATGCGTGAGTCCAATACTATCAAATATCACGAGATGCACAAGAATATATAAGTTTACAAATACTTCTTTGTACACTTTCGATCCCTGGTTTGTTTGCTGTACGGTTTATTTGATATCCTGTCGTGAAACGTGAAATACAACAAGAAAACAAATTTCTGGATCAGTCATCACACATCATCACATTTCAGAGGAGGAGGCGATTCCCCTGTATAGTATAGAATTATTCTCGAGTTTGGTATCTCGATTCAGTGAAGATACAAAAGAGTAGGAAGGAAAATATTATTAGCAGGCTTTAGTGTCAATTAGCCTCGGCTGATTATCTGTTTTCGCCTGAGTTGTACACGTAATCACTCGAAACGGGCGATTCAAAGCCTTGCGAAAATGGAAAGTGTTGGAGTCAGGTTAATCATAAAGGCCCCAAATCAGCAAATCGAAGACCAAATTATAAGCTGCAAACTCGGCTGGACTATTCGGAGACTCAAGGATTATTTGACGGAAGTTTATCCGAGTAAACCGGTAAATTGTTTTTTTTTATTTCTTTATTGGTTTGTACTTTGTATCTAGACAGTCGCTTATTGAAGTATGTATTATGTCAGTTTTCTTGTACTTCAAACATTCGAGTAAAAACAGTTTTGTGAGAATGACATTTGAAATTTAAGGTTATATCCAAAACTCGCAATTTATTTATATTTCTTATAATCTCTATACATTTATTGTCTTCTTTTACATTTGACTGTACCTACTGCTATATGAAATAATATAAGTAGGTTATCAAAAAAGCAAGAAAAATATGTCGTTTTATTTCACAATCTACAAATTTTTTTTAATAGACTTTATCGTCAAGTCAGTATCTTTGGAGATAATATTACAAAATAATATTGTAAAATATTGTAAAAATACTGCAGAATGTGGTAAAACTAATATGATATTGAATATAAATTGTGTTTCAGAAAGCGAAAGATCAGAAACTGATATATTCTGGCCAGCTATTGAGCGACTCCGTTTGTTTAAAAGATGTTTTAAGATCTTACGAGGATACGGAAGATCAGCCCTTCACAGTGCATTTAGTTTGTGCAACTAGCAAAATGGATACTGAAAAGAAACCTGAAAAATCCAAAAACGAGATACTAGAAAGTACAAGAGCATCACATTCTCCTGAACAAAATTCTGTAAATTCTAGAACACCAGATCGACTTGACACTCCAACTCAAGAAACCATTAACACCCAACCAACTGCTCAAGTTTATTCGACACAGTCATTTTATGGTCAATTAAATACTCAGCAAATTGCCTGGATGCAACAGGCCTATACTCACTATCTAACACAATACATGCAGTTGTAAGTTCTTCTTAGTCTTTACTTTAAGAGTGTTCAATTTTAACTTCAAAATTCTATTTCTTCCTAATTTAAACTTTTTCTTCCATCTCATTTATTCTATTTTGTTCAATACTAATAGAAAATAATTTTCCAGGATGGCAGCCCAGGGTGTTCAAGTGCCAAATAGTGTGCCGTATATGCAAACTCTGAATCCAGATTTGAATAATTTAGTTAACAATAACGCTAACAATAATAACATTAATCAAAATGAGGAGATCGAACAACCAAGACAAGTGCTGCCACAGGATCCTGCCGATTTGGGACCAGGAGACGAAGTTGGTATGAATCGAGATTGGCTCGACTTTTTCTACATGCTCTCCAGGATAGTTGTTCTCTTCAGCATCGTCTATTTTTACTCATCGCCAGTCAGATTTCTGATTGTGGCTTTCCTTGGATTCGCTATGTACCTGTAAGTAACATTTCTTTAAGTACTTCCCTAAAATCCTCTACATAGGTAAATGTTTTTGATCGTAGTTATATCAAATAAAAACTTTCATTTTATAGATATCAGGGTGGCTTCTTCCGGGTTCATCCCGTCCTTTTGCCGGAAAACAACAACGCACGACAGGATAATAACAACCAAGTTGTACAAAATGAAGCAGCTCTACAAGAAGGTCAAGAAACAAGAACGGAAACCGAAGGAATGACAAATCCAAATGAAGAAAACGAAACCGAAAGACCTGGTGCTTTAGCCTTCACTTGGTCTTTCTTCAGCTCATTTTTTGCCTCTCTTATTCCAGACCAGCCAAACGTCCTGTAATTTGTTTTGAACTTATCATACTTTAAAAACTACAAACTATATAAGCTTTACTCATTTTTCACTAGAGGCCATTTATAAGACTTGAAACAATTGTTTTAAAAACACATTGAAGATTTCTCAGAATATCCAATCGTTTAAAAAACGTTAGGCGTAACTTTTAGTGGGTTCTTTTATATTGTATATAAATTAATTAGAAAAATCTACGTTTTTTATTTAGAAAATACTATCCAGTCTGTGTAGTTTAATCATGTTTTGATTCAATGCAAATTTTACGGTTAATATAATAATTCTTAGATAATTATCAAATGTTGACTTTAGCATAATATTTATTTATAATAATAATATAATTGTTTTCGGTTTCTTGACACACTACTGAAATTTGTTTTGTTTGTGGGCATACAGAGCAGAACTTGTCATTTAAATATATCGCTTTCAGGATAAAAAGAACATTTTTGATATCTGTCAAGATACTAAAAAGGAAACAACGATGCGAAATAAACGCTATGCTTGTAAATATATTGTCTTTTAAGTATAGTCTGATTCACTTCGTGATTCTCTACGAAGTCATAATATAGTGAGGCTAACTACCAAACAATGATAATAACACAATAACTGTGTTATACTGAGGTGTATTAAAACCTGTGATTTGTATCGTGCATAATTATCTAGCGAGCTTTGTAAAAAAAGCTGACTTTTGTAAGTAAATCGATATATTGGAAATAAATTGTTAGCCTAAGGTCACGTAATCTTTATCTATTGTATTTACAACCGATAAATTAAAGAACATAGTCCGTAAAAAGAAGTATATATATATGTATATATATATATAAACAAATAAATGTCAAATCTTCGAAAATTTCTAGATTAACTGATCTTTTTAAAAGAATTTAAATCAATAATTTAAATAATTTCAAAGAATTTCCATGAATTCAAGATGAATTCAAAAGAAAAGGAAACTGCATAAAGTACAAAGTATATATTTTTCTTAAGTCTAAAGTACGTTATTTAACGTATGTACAGAAATTTATTTACATTTGGATTGCGAAGTTGGCGTTAATTTTGCCACTGATTTTACGCTTAAAATTACTTAAAATACGTTTGGGCATTTACAATAACAGTCGTACATTTAACCACATTTTTTCACTCATTAAGATTCTTACATAATTCATACAAAACGCTGTGCCGTAAAAAAAGAATATTGTAAATTTTAAGTATTACACACTGTAAAATACTGTAAAAGTTACAATCTTTTTCTGTGTAAATTTTTATAAATAATATAAATGTTACGTTAGTCAATAATTTCGAATTTTTAATATATTATATTTAATATATATATATATATATTATATATATTTAATATAATATATTTTTAAAAACCTAAAAATATTGGCATAGAATGATAAGATTTTCACTAAAGCTACATTCGCATTTTTTCTGGTTTTTCTATCGACACAAAATCTGACGAATTCCTCTGTGCAGAACGCATTAATGTAAAATGCGTATATACCACCACGGAGAAGTTGAAAAATATAAGTTGACGTAATCTCGTTAATTATGCATTATTTTTTCTTTTCTGACATTTTTCAATTTTTTATTTGAGTTTTGTGTTAAATTTATGAGTCAACGCTGACCGTTTACGATCTTAATTCGTTTACATATCTCATATGCAAAATGTAAATTTTTTATTCATATCGTATAGAAAATTCAAAAAAGATAATTAGAATATGTAAAATGATTTTCTAACGAGATGACAAAACTATTTTCAATGAAAAAGCAGATAAATTTATTTTTAAAGTATTGGAATGTAAAAGAAAAATTTTATTCTAAATCTTGAGTATTCTCCCTCACAGTATTAAGAAAACTGCGTTGATAATAATTGATCTCGAATTTGTAATATATTACAACGATAATCTCTAACACAAAATTGAAATATTTCTTTTTAGAGCCTTTATTTTTGAGATAAAATAATGTTTGCTTAACTATATTATTAATTAAGTAAACTAATTAATATATACACTTTAAACTTTATTTTATCTCGAATAATAAGGCATAAGAATGGAATATTCTCGAAAATATGTAAATTAAAGATTTTTTTCAATGACAGCCACAACTTTTCACAACCATATTTTTGTATTTTTTGAGAATTACGTTACTTTCATCCAGAAAATAGAGCACTGATATCGCTGATAATTTTGTAGGTGCGCAACAAGGCTTTGGAACTTTGCCAGGATTTACAAGGTGCACAAGTGTTTGAACTATGGCATGATTTGTCGCATTCATATGAGCATTTAGTGGAAAATTACATTCTCCACTGCAATAGTACGCATCGTAGCCATCAGGTGCAATAATCCAGTCCTGAAAAAATATTAAATTTAATGAAAAAGATAATTTGAAATATATTAAAACCACTAGCAGAATTTTACTCGGCGTTGCCCGGGATTTTAAGAAATTTCAAGTGCCTATGGAATGTCAAAGAATTTTAAAAGTATTTTAGTGTACTTCAATAAATTTTTAAAACAGTTCAAAAGAGTCATCAAAATGATTTTTCAGAAATTTCACTAGATTTTAGGAGAGTTTAAGTGGTTTAAAGAATTTTAAGTTATTTCAAGATATTTCAAATTATTTTAATAAATTCCAAGAGGGTTCGAAATATATTTTAAACGATTTCAAAGATTTTAAAGGATTTCAAGATATTTTTAATGATTGTAAGAAATTTCAAAGGCTCTAAATAGATTTAAAGAAAATTTAAAGGACGTTTAAGAGATTTCAAGATTAGAAATTTTTTTACCGGAATTCGAAATTTAATTTAGTGAACAGAAGTTAAATAAAAATAACGATTCTTATTTTTTAAATTAAAATTACCTGCCACTGGAGATCCCTGAAGCTAACGTAGAGGGTCTGTATTTTGCAGGTTCTGGAATTGCCTCCTGAGCTTGGATCTGAAAATAAATATAAATTAAAGATAATTAAAAATAAATATAATACATAAATATAAATTGAGTTATCACAGTACCTATTTTAATTAAAAAAGGTGATTTTTAAAATAATTTTCAAAGGTTTTTTTTGCGATTAACAAGATTTCGAGATATTTTAAATTTGAAATGTGTATTATATGGGATTGAAGTAGATATGGTTGATTTGGGTCAGCCGCATAAGTAGATTTTCCTGCTCAAAGTAAGACAACCTCAACAAAGAGAATTTGAAATTAATTAGTTTTATGCAAGCTTGGAATTATAAATTTTACATTTTTAAGTGTTCCTCTTAAAAGATTCTAATCATAAAAGCTTCTAAATTTGTATTTTTCAACTTGCAAAAATATATAAATCTTTAAAATTGCGCAATTCTAAATAAAATTCAATGTTTAAAATTTGAATCTTTTAATTCTGAATAAATTTTACCTGTATAAGGATTGTTATGAACATTGATACTTGAGGAATCGCTCATCTTTTTTCTTCCAGCTTCTCGTTTCTGCCTGACCTTTTTTTCTCGAATTCCAGAACTTTTAAAATACCCAACCATGAACGGTTGTTTATCAGCATCTCCTTTGAATCCGACAATCCCCACGTCTTCTGGTTTCATCTCATGTACTAGAAAACAAAATTTAAAATATAATTAATTATCAAAAATGAATCTTTATATATAAATACATATTTACAGGTATAATACTTTTTAATATTATAATAAAACTAAAATTTTAATTAAACTAACAAATTTGAACCCTAGAATAAAAGAAAATGATTAAATCTGCAGTGCTCAGTAGTTTGAAGCTGATTAGTTTTGAATCTTTCATTTCCTATTCATTAGTTCGAGTTTGAAAACATGGAAGTGAAATCTACGTGAAAATAAAATAAGCAGGTGTATAATTTGAGATCAAATTGAAACGGCCTGTTCCCTGTCTCGTGAGATTATTTATAGCCAACCTTCATGAATATTTACTATTTAAGAATCTTAACGCCTCTAATAGTCACGATACTCGGTATTTATCGAGCCGTTCACTTTGTTCATATAAATATGCATTATACATGATGCCAATATCCAGCACAAATCAGATTGGTACATTTCAGGCCTTACAGTCCAAAATGATAGATATAGTTGAATTTTCCACAAAATAAATGAAACCCCTTACGAAAAAATATAATTTAGGTAATTCGGGACCTCTGCATTTATCAGGTCTGATAATTTAATTTTAAACCCCTAATTGTAACAAATTAATAATATGTCGTACATTGAAGCTAGATAAGTTTTATACAAATTTGTATAACATTAAAATTACTATAATATTACTAGTCAATTATAAAAAAACAGTCAAGTGTTTTTTGATCAGAAAGTGTGAAAAAATGTGGAAGCTTGATAGCATCTTTGACTCCCGGTTCTGGATTAGGATTACTACCTATGCAAATAATTCCTTCAACAGCAAGTTGAGTTCGAGAAAGCTAGTAAATTGTCTGGGAGGAATGCGCATTTACCATGATTGCAGACACCTGCTTCTGTACTTTGCCCGACGAGGGTACTTGCAACAAATATAAGTTTGTATATAGTACCTACGATCTCGAGATCCTTTGATAATTACCATAGTAAACGTACTGATTGAATGAATTAATTTAATTTAAATTTTAATTAACGAAATCTACAAAGACTCTGGATCAATTCTTCCTAAAGAAACATTAATTGAATCCAATTGTGTTTCCTGTTTTCTAAATCAAATCAATAATGATTTTCCATAATGATTTTTGCAAACTGCTACCAACATCCAGATGTAATATAAATTATAAAGGTGTAGCACCGATCTTGTCAGATCTTGTGTTTTATATTGAATGATCAAAGGTAAACCGGTTACGCGAATGCTGGCAAGAGAGACGTGAGAGGAAAGAAGAGAGAGTGAGAAACCTGTGAGGAGTTCGAGGTGAGGGACGTAAGAAACAAAATGATCTAGGCGCGGCAAACAACAAACTACACACAAGCCTTAGACTTCTCTGACCCTCTCTTACATATTATTCCATATTATTCACACTCACCTCAAAAAACAACGGCGTGTCTAAAACAGAAACTTTTAATTATATAATAAAATTTGAGTCAAAGTAGCCCTTACAAAAAAATATTATAGGAAAATCAGTATAGGCCTATAATGATTTCCCAATCATAAGAATATAATAAAAAACTTATATTTCCTAAGTATCATCAAACTAAAACAGTGAAAGATAATTTGGCGGTTCTTTGATCTTTAATTTGCCCATTTAAAGTTATCCCTCATCAAAAATGTATTTGTGTAATTATCTATTAAGAATGAAAGCTAAGTTAGATTTCATTGATAGGATAAAATGTAATATGTAATCTTTGATCTAAACAAGACCTGTGACATTTCAACATCATGGTTTGATACACCTGGTGAAGAATAACAATTTTAAAAAGCTGAAGCCATCGCAACAGGTGTATCCAGGCTTATCTAATGGATCAGATCATCTTCCTCAGGGTTTCTCTTCCTCATTTCTGACCTCATCTGGGATTCGGTGGCAGAATTGGATTCGGGGGCGAACTTATCTTACAATCTAGGACTCTTCCCTCCTTCTCTTCTTTCTTTCCTTTTTCTTTCTTTTCTCCACGCCCATTCTCATACGCACATCTCAAATAAGTCAGGGATAACAAGATTATATCTACATTTTAACATTACGTCTACATTTAATAACGATTTTTAATCAAATGTTGGAAACTTATTTATTTTTTTGTAGCATTAAGAAGTAAGCCATATTCAATAAAATTCCAGGTGGAATCCAAAACATTTAGTCAATTCTAAATAATTGAAGGTGAATTTAAGAGAATTTGAAGGTAAATTTAAGAACATTTTATGGAAATTCAGAATAATTCAAAAATAATTCAAGGCAAATTGAAAAGAATTCAAAACAAGGTGAATAGATGACGACCTGTGATGACTAAAATTAGATTTATAGCTTAAAATAATGTTGAAATTAGCAGTTGGAAGCATTCAGTGGACGCGCTTATTTCGAACAAAGCTCAGTAAACTAAACCAATCCAATTAGTTGAAGGAACGCTAAATTTAGGATTATCGATCTAGACTGAAGCAAATTTCAGTAAGAAAGCATGCGCATGTTTGATATAATAGCGAAAATCGAATGTTTCTGTTACTTATTTAAAAATTTGAATATAATTTTTAATTGAACCGCCACATCGTCGAAGGGGATATAAAAACTTACAGATTAAAAAATATTTTTGGATATAATGCAAACAAAGGAATTACTTGGAATAAATTTCCAAAAAGGAAAGTTAAAAAATATTTCAAAGAGAGTAACAAACCATTGCACTCGGACCAAAAAATGTTATATTCCCTTCTACGATGTGGCGGTACAATTGTTGATACTTCTTAAATTACACCTAATAAATTCAGATGTTATAAAACAGTCCGCGTTCTTGAAAATTCTGTTTCTGGCAAGAAAAATTGCCAGGCAGACTAAAATAGAATAAGCAGAAAGGAATGAAGTTTCAGAAATATCTTCTTACTAGTAGAGTTTATAAATCTCAGAATTTATAATTACATTGAAACTTTAAAACGAAACTAAGCATCAAGAAAATTTACCAGATCGATCCGAGGGATGTACAGAAAGATAAAGTCCTAGATTTCCAGGAGGATTATTAACCCAATGTTGAAGAGGTCCGCTAACATTAAGAGTAATCCAACCTTCTTTTAGAGTAGCGTTTACAGAATCCACATATTGCAATTCTCGTTCCCTACAAAAAATAATAAGAATTACAAATTCTGTTTGAGTTAAAATTAATACAGATTGTAATTACTGTTATTATTATTTTTAAGGGTGTTGGATTTAAGTTCTATCATCGAAAATCTATCTCTTCATTTTACTCAGCAAATATTATAATTCTGTTTAAAAAGTGAGTATCGCTACAGAGCGAAAAAATATCTAATTATAATATTGATCAAATAAAATGAGATAATTAAATTTTAGTATAGTTTCAAAAATTTGAATATTTTTACACTTAGACGCTTCCAGATAAAAATTATGGGAAGAAATAAAATTCTTCAAATGAAAGTGTAGTAAAAAATCCCAATAATTTTAAGCCCTCATTATTGTATACATTTGTAAAACGGACAACCTTCTGGTGTGCACACGTGAGAAGACTGTGGACACATAAAACATAATTAGAAACTCAAGTCGCCAACTTGTCTCGAGAGATTGTTGAAGAAGTCGAGGTAAAATATAGACGAGGAGAAGAAGGACAAAAAATGCTGAAGAAGGAAGAGTGCGTCACGCATTTGAAGAAAGACACGAACAGTAATTTGTGCGTAAAACTGTGGAGGTCAATTGCAGACGAGACTTAACTTCGCTAATTTACTTCAATTTGCGAAATATTGTTTCCTGTCCGGTAAGAGACATGTATAAGACACGGAAGACTAATTTCCAAAAAAAATATGAACTATCATAAATTGTAATTTTTAGGTATATATTTTTTACATTTTTATATTTCCACCATTTTTTACGGTCCCTCATTTTGATTGATCCCTTAAGAGTGTTGGACCCTGGCACTGACCATAAATTCGAATTCCTTTGAAAATGTTTTTAATATATTGAAATCCGTTAAAACCCATTGGAATTCTTCAAAATAATTGAAAAAATCTTGAAGTCGTTTAAAATACTTCGAAATCCCTTGGAATTCATTGAATATCTTAAAATACTTAAAATTTCTTAAAATTTCTTGAAATTCCTTAAAGTCACTTAAAATCGCTATTAAATAAAATTAACATGCTTGATCCATTTAGCTATTTTCTTTTAAAATATAGTAGTATTTACTAATATAATAATAAAAACTTTTTAGAATTCTTAAAAGCTTTGAAAGAACCGTTTTCATCCTTAAATTGGTCATTCCCATCAAACACGCGTATCTAACGAGTCTGAAGAAGATAACGATGAGAAGATGAAACAATGAAAGAAAAAAACAGGGATGGTCCCTTGTCCCTGCCTGTAGCTAAACCTAAATCTTAGGTTTATATTAGAAAGCCAAAGGCACAGGTAGAACAAATACCTGGGATTTTTTCAGGAACTTAAGGACCGCCAAATTAGGGACAAGATGACGATGTCAAAACTAAGGATGGAGCTAATTTCCGAGAAAATTCGAGATTGGTCTCCCATCGTTTCCTCCGAAGTGCTTCTTCTCTCGTTAGAACAAGGTTGCAAATTTTTTTCCCTTTTCCCACAGCCGCCAGGTTCCAGATCTTTATCTGGAAGACATCTTCTGCTGAAGTTTGTACTAAAGGAATCTTAAATATCATGTATCCCAAGACGTTTTTAGGACGTCCTAAAAATGTCCTAAGTCAGGTCAAATAATGTC
>JAUEJJ010000046.1:1057629-1073537 GCA_032164275.1 Synergus coniferae
GTATAGAGCGAAAAAATATATATTTATAATACCTTGCGTGCAAAACGGAACGATAGAATTTTGAAATTAGATCTTGAATTTTTTGTTTTAAGCAAAAAGTATTAATATTAAACATTTTTTCACTCTATAAAAATTCGAATTACGATATTTGTTAAGTAAAATGAGGGAATTGAATTTTAAAGCGCGAGCTTGGATCCAACAACCTCATTTGAAAAAAAAAATTCAAACTACACTTTTCATTATTCTTTGAGTAATAATGAAATTACATTGAAAAAAGCAGCATTCATAATTTCATATTTTAATTAAAATATTGAATTATCCCTAACTTTTAATTAATTTCAACGCAAATCGTTTTAATTCAACGACTAATTCAACTTTTAAGAATATGATAACATATTAATAATGTAAATTAAGATCTACAGCCCTGAATCGTCATCTTGTACGGGGGGACGAAACATTGCCGAGATGAGGGACAGACAAGAAGAATAAATAAAGTAAATAAAACACGCGTGTGTGTATATATGGCAGGTAAATGAGAAAAAAAAAAGTAGAAAGAGAAGGAAAGTACCCCGGAGGCGAATTCCAGGTAAGCGAATCGAGAATCTTGGGAGAGATTTGCAACGAGTGGGGACAGAAATATTTCCTCTCGTCACGTAATTTCCGGACATCTTAAACTTGATCCTTACTAGTAAAATAATTATAGATTTTATAACTGTTCCATCACAAGAAGTTTACCGTATTCTACACCGATTGCTACATATAGGTAACATACATGTTTCATAATAAGAATTAATTAAAAATGTCTATCTTCTAATCGATGAAGAATCACACTTTAACATACGCTAAGAACAATAAAATATCCAAGAATTAATTCTCGACATCATCCTTTTTAAAAATGTCAAGTTTTTTCAAAAGGAAATGGGCGGAGTTTTGATGAGGATGTGTGGAAGTTGAAGAAGGTCTAGGAAGAAAGGCTAGCTGAGGCAGGTTAGTTGACCAGGTCGGTGCCAGAGAGTCTGCAGAGTCTCGGAGATACCAGCTGTGTTTTCAGCGGTAGACTGCTTGCCTCTGGCTCTCGGAACCCTGGGACCGGTTCTACTTGACCCGCTCGAGACCGGATCGGAGATCAGAGCGCTACCGAAAATGCAGCAGGGACTGCCACAGCAGCCAGTCGAATCGCCAACGATATTTTGCGGTCAGTGCTCATTTTTGTTTCTCCATTTTTCGCGCTTTTATTACTCCTCTTTCCACATACATACAAAGAATTTAACGACCTCTTTGTCAATCCTTTCGAAGCTTCGGGGCCTCCTCAAATTAAATAAACCGGAAGGCGAGCACGCAATTCTTTTCTGCGAGATCGCACGTGCGAACTTTGCCAGTTATTGCTTCTTGCTTCAAGCCTCTACTTGTTACATGCCAGCGGCAAATATCTTACTAGATAATTCGCAAGCGTTCCCCTTTCACTCTAAAATTATCTGGTTAATTCTAAGAGCTAAATAATAGTGTGACGAATGGCAAAAATTTTAATTCAAAATTTAGAAAACCATATATTTTATTTTTATTTATTAGAACCTGGCCTTTATATAAACTGAGATATTACTTTATTTAAGTAAATATTACTATTTAATTGTAAAAGTAATTTAATAAGTAATCAAGAAGTTGATTCTAGAATTGCTTATATATATATTCTTTCTTGAAAAGTCAATTATCAAATTCGTCCTATATATGAATATAATATTTAAGAAGTCTTAATTTAAATACCTTATACATATTTATTTGACATATTTGTCCATGAATTTGCGATGAAACTCGCTTCTCAGCGAGTCATTCACAAAGACATGTTGTGTCTTTTTCGGCTCCGAACGAGCGCAGTTTTTAAATACGACGTCATCGTCCCATCTTCTTCTTACTTTTAAATCGGAGCGACTAGTTTGCGACGAGTAGTTGAGGAGAGGATTTCCCGAGAGTATATTTTCCATCCTTATTCTCTCCTCTTCCTGCCGCTTCTCGATTTCCTGTAAAAATAACAATAAATTGCATTAGTAAAAAGTATAATTATTTCCATGTAAAATTATTAATCTTAAAAATATTAAGTTCTCTTATATTGTGACCTAAGCATTTCTCATAGGATCCATGAATTTAGGCCTTGATATTTGGAAAATTAATGATTGATTTTTAATAAATTTCCTAACAATTACATAATAAATTTCTATACTTTCTCTCTATAATAAAATTGCATTTTTTTAAATATTTACAAAGTGATTTTTTATTATAATAAAAAAGTGTAGTGTTTTATATAGTATTAAGAAAATTGAAACTAATTTCTAGATAACAGAAGTACTTTTGTATTTTTACCTTTTTTTCCTTCTCCATTGCTCGCTCTTTTTGAATACGCTGTAGCTCTAACATGAGAGCTGCAGCATCGTCCTCGTCTTCATCGAAGTCTGAGTCCGAGTCCTGATCCACTGGATCATCAGCATCCAAACTAGCTGCAGGAACATCCATTTTTTGGCGTTTTGCTCCACTTTCGATCATCCGTCTATTGGAAGCTTTCTCCTTTTCTTTCTCCCGCTCTTCCAGCTCTTTGCGGAAATCTTTATTCCGTAACTCCGATACTGTGTTCTGGCCATGTTCTCTATAAGAAAATAAAATTTTTATTAGTAAGGAAGTGATTGAAATATGAATATAGTGAACCAAAAAAATTTTCTGATTTCTTCAACTTAAATGTTGAGGTTATGTTGACCAGCACAAAAATCGTAAATAAATGATTAGATAAAGAAACTCAGTCGGCATAAGTTACATTCCAAAAATGTCTTAAAAACGTTTTGGCGAGACATCGGACGTTTTTTAAAACATTATAAAACTGTTTTCGACATTTGCATCCAAAAAACGTTTCTAAGGCGTTCTAAAAAACCTTCAATTTTGTGCCCATTGTTAAAGTCGTGGATACAATCAGATTAAATTAAAACAAACCTAATGTAAATGAATAAGAATGCGAAATACTTTACCTATATTTTAGCTTAGTGTGCGAAGGCAAATCTCGAGACGAATATTGTTTAGAGAGTGCACTCAAATCTTTTTCGCCTCGTCCTGATCCACCTCTTGCAGGATCAAATGTTGGCCTCGCAGCTGTCGTCATAATGCAATTTTATGAAATAATATTTCGACTTTAATAAATGCTTCTACACAAAATTATAGTATTCAATATTGGTAGACAAAATACAAGCAATGATGTTAATTTGACATTAAGTAGTTGACGAAGACGAACTGATCAGATCACAACCACACGCACAACTAACACTCCAATATGGCGGCCAGTCCTGAAAAAAACATGCCTGCGCGCGCAACGCGTGTTGGCTTCCCGGAGAAATGCTGCCATTGGTCAAAATTTAGCGCGCGATTCAAAATTGAATTAATTTAATTCTATTTTGAATCACGCGCTAACTGCCGCTGACACTTCCAATGTCAGTAATCAGGGTAATCAGTATGGCAGATGTATTGTTATCATGTGAGTATTTGGTGTGTACATCGTGTGTCATTGTGTGTCATTGGTTGTCATCGGTTGTCATCTTTGGATTTTGGAAGTACATACGCAATAAATTGTATAATCAATCATATTTATTAATAATTATTTTTAAATAGTGGAGGACAGTGTAAAAAAATTAAAACCATGAAATCAACAAGGCCTCGAATATCAAATCATCGTGCGATTTTTAAGCCACGAACGAAAAAAGAGGATAACGATGAACTGTCAGTTGATTTAATTATTTCGACCAGAAAAACAGGTCAATTAAGTTTAACAGGACGAGGGCTAACGTCAGGTAAATGATATATTAATGTAATTTTGTTTATATTTATTTTTAATTATAATTTTTAATTAATTGTGAAACATTATTCTAAAAGTCGAACATAACCTCTAAAATGTGAATAAATGGAATAAAAATAAACAAAACAAATTATACCTTTCAGTTCCAAGTAGAGTATGGACAATTAATGAATTGACCAAAGAGGAATTAGACGAACTTCGTAAAGAAATAGATTTCAATCACAAGAAAGATTGTTGGTGGGAACAGGAACTCCTGAAATCCTTAGATTTAAGTTCTAACAGTTTAACTGCACTAGATCCTCAAATAAAGAACTTATTGGATCTCACTTTTCTAGACGTATGTATAATATAATGAATTTCTTCGTGAAAGTTTATATAGCCACAAGAAATAATGATAACTCCTCTTCTTTTCAGATTCATGACAATTTATTGGAAACATTACCTCGTGAAATAGGCCAACTGAAGAACCTAAGAAAATTAAATATATCATTTAACAAATTGGAAACTCTGCCCCTCGAATTTTATGAATTAATCGAGCTGAGGGAATTAAACTTGAAAAATAATATTATTAAAGAATTAGATCCTGCCATTGGAGACCTAATTATGTTGGAGTCTTTGGTATGTTTTTTTTTATAATTTTGAACTAGTCATTGGATCGTGTCTTATTTATAAGCCTTTCTATAATCTGTACATATCTATGCAGAATCTATCGTGTAACAATCTAACAAACTTGCCTATTGGAATGGGATACATGGTGCGATTGGTCACTCTTGATTTAAGTCACAACGTGCTCAAAGAGTTGCCACCTGACATAACGAGCATGCGAGGTGTGTCTTCTAGATAAAATTCTTTTCTTCTTTACTATAAATATTCTATAGATCCAGCAAAAATTCCCATTCTTGTACAATAACTCGATCCACCCTAACATATATTTGTTTCTCCTTTTATTTACTGAGAAAACTAATGTTAAACTGGATCCTCTGAAATTGTTGTTTGTGGTAGATAGAAGAATTTCTTACTAATTTGGAAATAACAGAGCTGAACACTCTTTCACTTTCAGTATAGAGCGATTCTTATAAGCTCAAGTTAATTAATACTGTCACTTTATATGTAAATATCTATATTATTCGTTTACATAAGTATTTATATTTAATGCAAAATTTTCAATTCAGCCTTGAAGAAATTGGATGCTAGCTTCAATCACTTAGAGACATTGCCTTCTCTTGGTGAATTGAGAAAGGCAGAAGCTCTTATATTTCACACGAATGTTTTAAAAAACTTCCCTGACATAAGTGGGTGTACGTCCTTGCGCGAAATTCATCTTACAAACAACAATATAACGGTAAACTATTGTATATATTGATAGTCTGTTGATAGATATTATATTAAAATCTTAAAGATACATATTGAATGACAACTATAAAAATGCACATTTATCCACAGGAAATAAACGTTTCTTGCCTGGAAGGCATGGGTCAGTTGAAAGTTCTTACTTTAGGAACCAATAAAATTGAAATAATTCCTGAAGAAATTATTCAACTCTTAAATTTGGAACATCTTGATCTTTCGCACAATAACATTTCTGAGTACGCTCCATTTTTATGCAATCTTTCGAAATTGTACAAGTTACTTGAAATTACTTTAAGCTATTTAAAAATTTTCTAAATAACTCTAGGATTCCTAACTGTGTTGGTATCATGCCTAATTTACATAATTTCGTCATCGATGGAAACAGATTAGATAATGTAAGGCGCGATATTGTACAGTGTGGCACACCTCGAATATTACGTCACTTGCGAGAGAATTCAAATACAAGTCACATTGAAATTCGAGATTGTTCTTCACCTACCTGTGATGAACAAATTTTCCCGGACAAGTATGTATATAAATAAAAAAAAAGAACTATTCAGAGTCGCAAAAATGAAATAAGAATATTTTGTAATTAAAATTCTCTGTGTTGTAGGTACATGATGAAATGTTCAAGATTGTTGAGTCTCGTTGGTAAAAATTTTTCTAGTATTCCTGATTCTGTTATTGAAGATGCAAAACTTGCAGAAGTGACCTGTATTGATTTCAGTAGAAATAGATTGCATGAATTGTCATCTTCTCTGTCTCAAATATTGACCGTCAAAGATTTAAAGTTATCATGCAATCAATTCATACAAATACCAGAATGGATTGGTGAACTGAAAAGTATTCAGTATCTCGATTTAAACAAAAATCGGCTGACTTCTTTACCAGAGAGTATTAATTTACTTGAACATTTACGAGAAATAAACATATCATTCAACAGGTAGATATTTCACTTCCCAAAAATGACTACTTTTGAGTAAGTTGAGAAAATAAATATAGAATGGAATTAAGGTGGTTAGATCCAAGTTTTAACTACAAAAATTTGTCTCTTCATCCTTTTCATAATGCACAATAAATATTATAATTAGATAGATTTATGCTCTATACATGAGGGCTGCTAAAAAGCGAAAAAATGTCTAATTATAATATTTGTTGAATAAAAAGAAGAAATCTAATTTTAAGAACTTGGATCTAGCAGCCATAAGGGAATATCACAAAATTTCATTGCAGATTTGTTGAAATACCGGCGTGTCTATATGAAATTATTCATCTTGAAATACTTGTGGCAAGTGATAACCAGATTATAAACATTGATGTACCTTCGTTGAGTAGATTACGAAGACTTGCAACTCTAGACCTTTCAAACAATAATATTAGCTACGTTCCTCCAGAGCTTGGGAAACTGATTCATCTTAGGTAATTAAATCGTTTTTAAACAAAGGGTGTACAATGTCTTAAGGGCGTTAGATATCATCAATGTTTGTAGTTAATTTTTGTTTATTTAATTTATTTAGTTAATTTTTATTTCATAGACAAGTGATTGGCTCTAATTTTGCATGAAGAAACAATGAATGAAATTTTTAAAGTGTGTAATGAACGCAAGTGTGGAACAATGGTTGAGCTTTTTTAACAGTTCATTAGACACTTTAAATTATTTGCTTACCATTTAGAGGTATCATATTCTGCACGATGCATCCCAGAATTCAGTTCAGTGTGGAATGAGATGTCGTTGTTTACAAAGTATTATCCATAACATAATCCAGTATTCATCTCCCAACATTAGATGACATTTCATAAAAAGCAAAAAGGTAAGACTGAATATATAACTTTCACCCGCATATTAACGATGAAGTGTGAAGTAACGTTTTATATTTTCAGATTTAATCTTGCATTTCATGATTACAAAAATTGAGTTTGATGTTTCCTATGTTTTCCGTTGAATTTATGACTATATTCGTGTTTATCTGAATGACCTAGTATATAATTATAATTTTATCTAAGCATTCAAAATATTGTTTTAGAACTTTATTGCTGACTGGAAATTGTTTCAAACAACCGAGGCATGCGACTTTGGAGAAAGGAACTGAAGAAATTCTTTCCTACCTTCGTGACAGAATACCTACCTCATAATCAATTTTTCTGCAATCTTTGAGAAAAAAATTAGATCGGTAATTTTTTTAAGTTGATGGATTATTATTGTTTTGAGAGAAATTATGAAATATTTATACATGGAGGAATTTCCGTGCTCAGTTCAAAATCTGGTTTATTTATTTTTGTTGGAATTGTTTTTATATATTTTCATATTTTTATTAATTTATTTAATGATCAGTTATTTATTTCATCATATTATATTAAGAATCAAACATAATTTAATTAATTTCTTTTATATAGATTTTCTACTCTGTAAACACGAAAATGGTTTGTAAATGTGCTAATGTCGTGTTCTTCGCGTGTTCTTGTTGTCGATTAATTGTACAAACCATTGTTGATGCGCTTTTATCAATCAACACCTGTACCTGTAATGTATCAGTATTTTTGTATTATATATTTTTTATTGTTCATGAATTTCTTGTATTAATATTTATATTCGTTAATTATTTTAAGTTTATTTTTATGTTTCATTTTGCACAAAGAAATTATATTTCTTAATAATTTATCAAGAAAGTTTACTTCTAATTTGTCATTATATAAATAAATGTAATTTTAGACAATAAAACGTCATACAAAACTAATAATTAATAAGAGAATGATTGATGAAGGAGAGGCAAATAAATAGTATTCTTAAATATGTGATTTCTTTCTTCAATCAAATTTTAGAAGATAATTTTAAGAAATTTTAAGTGATTTAGCGAGACTTCATTGGATTTTCAAAAATTTTATATTTTATGAGATTTCATGTGATTTTAAGGGATTTAACAATGTTTTGTGAGATTTTAAATAACTAAGGAATATCAAGTGGTTTGACGAAATTTATTGCAATATTATGAAATTTTAAGAAATCAAAAATTTAGATTTTAGTATTTTTAAGAAATTTAAAAATTTTATAAGTGAGACATTTAAGTCAATCTAAAAAGTAAATTGATCTTTAAAATGTAGAATTACTACTTATATATCTACATTTGCAAGAATGTCGATAAAAATATCTAGAAATGGTGTCTATAATTAATTAAATATAATATAATATAATAATAGTGTAGTCAGGTCTAGTAAACGTATTTTCAATTAAATAAAAAATTTTATTTAAAAAACGCGCGCTTTCCGCTGACTTCCGATTCCGGTTCGCCTTCCAATCAAATGACAGAGGATCTCTATCATGTAGTGTACATATATGCGACGTTAGCATGCGTAGGTGTGCTTGTGTGTATGTGTCATGTGTTCGACGGGATTTCAGATTCAGGAATGGAGTGTTTGCCAGTGTTTTCGATCTTTACGCTGTAAATAAAAAATATTTACTAAAAGGTCTTTTATGTATATTTAAAGAAGCTAAAAATCGTTTATTGATTAGTGTTTAATTTATTTAGTCAGCTGTGAAATATCAGTAGTGAAATTTCTAACCCTTAGTGGTACAAAGCAAACAGTTTGTATAACTTTATAACCTTTTTTCATTAGTTTGGAGCATCACCGAATGATTCTCACTTTTGGTTGCCTTTGTTTGTATACATTTTTCTATTAAAAGTTCGCGATACTTTATACCTACCGTTGAATTTTCAAATTTTCTGTATTTATCGTGAAAGTTTGGGAGTCAATCATGTTTCGAAAATATTGTTTTCTCTTCCTACTTGCGTTAATTCATTGTGGACTTGCTCATGAAGAAGACGTTCATACTATTCAGTACACCGAAGATACATTCAAGGATGCTCTTGACAAGAAAAATAATTTTATCATGTTTTACGCACCATGGTAAGTATCGCATTCAATTATACATTTCCCTAGTTTTTAATTGTTATTAATAATAATATTAAGTGTTTTTGTTTTTTTTTTGTTTATTTGATGGTTATTATAGAAAAATATCAATTTTGAATAGTTTTAAATTAGGATCTACCACAGGATTTAAGGAAAAATATAATGTATTTAAAAAAAATTATTCAGTATAAAAAACAGGAGATATAAGAATTTACATTTGAGTAAAAAGATGGTAAAGCCTTAAAAAAACATGTTTTGAAAAGGGAAATACGTAACTTGTGGAGATAAACATTTTTTCTGTAAAAAACTTGTAATTATGTGGCCAACCTATGCTTTATGTTCAACTTCTTTCAATTATCAGAATGATCAGAATTTCCCGAAACACCAATGATAACATTGTTCCTATTAAATATTATTCTAAATTTCTTTATTAGAGTATTTTTCTGAAATTTTGAATTAAATAAAATTACTTTATTTTTCCTCTTCTTGTTAAAAAAGCAGATTTAAGAGAATATCATAATGATAAAATTTAAAAAAAGCAGACATGGTTCTGTTGCATGTAACGTGACTGCAGGAGATAATCTCATTTTCGTATTTGTCATCGTATTATCACAATTTTCTTATCTTTCAGATACTTTAAAACTAATCTCCTCAGCGGACTTATGATATAAACAGTATTTGTTAATTGAGTTGTGTATACTAACTCTAGCGCAACAAATTAATTTTTGAAAATTGTTGTAAATTACAATTAAATATGAAAATATTCTATGTAGTTTAGTCACAGTTTTTAAATTTTTCAGAATTCCTTTCCATGTTTTTTTGATTGCATTTTTTAAGATTTTAAGGAAAGGACTTTTATACATTTATTTTTTAAAAATTATTTTCAGGTGTGGCCATTGCCAAAGACTGGGACCCATATGGGAACAACTGGCCGAAATGTTAAATGAGGACGAAGATAGTCGAATTCGTATCGGAAAAGTCGATTGTACAACTGACAATGCGATTTGCTCTGAACAGGATGTGACCGGGTACCCGACGTAAGTATAACAGTTATCATATAAACAAAAAATCCAATACCTAAGATAAAATTGAAAATGAAACTCTAAAATAATTACAGTCTCTAACATTAGTATTAAAACTGAATCCATTTTTTCAGACTCAAGTTCTTCAAGAAGGGAGAAAGCAAGAGTACGAAATTCCGAGGCACTCGCGACCTACCATCATTGACTGCATTCATCAACGAACAACTAGGCAGCATTCCTTCGGTTTGTAAAATTGATGTCTTAAGCTTCTGAAGCTACTTCTGTCAATTATCTTAACATATTATTAAAAAGGAATTTTATATTTTTAGGAAGAAAACGAAGAAATTGTACCTTCAATTCCAGAGGCTGTGAATGGACTGATCGAATTAACTGAAGACACGTTCGATAAACACGTTTCATCTGGTCATCATTTTGTAAAATTCTACGCACCCTGGTGTGGTCACTGCCAAAAATTAGCCCCTATCTGGGATGAACTTGCCAATAGTCTTCGCCACGACAAATCAGTCAGCATCGCTAAAGTAGATTGTACCCAGTATCGAGATATTTGTAGACAGTTTGATATGAAGGGCTACCCTACTTTGCTTTGGATTGAAGATGGAAAGAAGGTAAATTTTTCTTCTAAATAATCGGAATTTTATTTACGAAAACCGGTAAAATCTCGTAAAATTTCTAGAAACCTTTTTAAATCCTTTAAAATCTTTCCATTATATTTAAAATCGTTGAAAATCATTTTAAAAATCTCTTGAATTCTTAAAAGCCCTTCAAATCTCATAGAATACGTGGAACTTCTTTAATTAATTAAATTAATTAAAAGGCAATTATATTATTTGTAAAAACAAATGCACTGAAAAGCATATTATCTTTTGTTTTTTCTTTGATCTGTCAATACATAAATACATAAAATGGATAAATTAACAAAATAAATAAGTATTTTTTCACAACTACGAGGTGCATGTTTTAAATTTGTACCAATGTTTGATAAAAGATGAACAATAATAAATTGTAAAAGAGACATTATAAGTATAAAATTAGTCGTCAATATTAAACGAAATACTAAAATTTCCAGTAAATAGAAATGCAAACTACAAGCAATTTTAGGTATATTAGTCTACGAAAAGCTAACTAAAATTTCATTTAAGGTGGACAAATATACCGGACATAGGACACACGAAGAATTGAAAACTTACGTTTCTACCATGCTTGGAAAAAGCACAGAAAAGGGTGATAGGCAAGAGGATGGCGGCGATGGAACGGTTCTTCCAGTTTCGACTTTAACTGGAGAAACTTTCCAGCATGGTGTGGAAAAAGGAATCTCATTTGTCAAGTTTTTTGCACCTTGGTGTGGCCACTGCAAGCGATTGGCACCGACTTGGGATGATCTCGGTAAGAAATTTTTGACTAAAGAAGATGTTCAAATTGCTAAGGTTGACTGCACTGTTGAAGCAAGCAAAGAACTTTGTAACGAACAAGAAGTAGATGGTTTCCCCACTCTGCTTTTGTACCGCGAGGGCAAGAAAGTATCCGAATATAACGGATCTCGAAGTCTAGATGACCTCTACGAATTTGTCATGAATCATTTAAAATCTCACGACGAACTGTGATTACCTGCAATGATTACTTTAATAAATTTTATTGTATAAAGTCATTTACAAGGATCAGTACTTCACCCTGTGGGTATCTTTATTTATTGGTAAAGAAAAACAAAAAATGTAAATTTATACTTTGCTTTTTTTTGTTTGTGTTGCTAAAAAATAAGCCTATTCATAGAACGAAGATAAATTGGCGAAATACAATACACTTTACTGAACTTCAATCAAAACTAAATCTATATGATTTTCCTATAGTAATAAGTTTTTCCAAAAACATGCAATTCAATTTCTGAATATTGTAATTATCATTGACAAAAATTCGCTTTTAGAATTCAGTATTTTCATCCAATTCCTTCTTTTTTGGTAGAAATAAATTTTCTCAAATTGCTTTGAAGCTGTGCTTATCAAAGATTAGACTCATGTTTAATAAATGATTTCCCACTCGGTACTTACAGTAGTGCATTTAAATTTCGTTTTAGTATTAAATTAAGGATTACTAGTGTATTTTTTTTTAATGTGTGTTTTCAATTTATACTCACTTTGTTAGCAGTGAGTAGATATAAACTATGAAGTGGTAGTTAAATGACTTGCTGACTTAAGTCTGACATTCTTCCAATTTTCACTAAATGTCAAAAGTCTTCAAGAAAATACAAAATACTTTTTAAAAACTATTTACTTATTGTTCATTTTATCCAGCGAACTACACTGCGTGAATTTACCATAATACACCAAAAAGTAAAAACAGGCAAAGTGATTTAATACTACGCGATATTTTAAATGTACACAATTTCGTAATACATTTATACATTAATTTCATGTACAAGAAAAAACATTACATTTTCTGTATGGAATGAAGATATGTACAATAATCGCATAATTATATGAGTACGTAGAAATACAGATCGTACATACATCGTACATACATTTGTAGCAGCTGAAACTGTAACTCTAATTCCAAAATCCGAAAACATTTCATACTTTGGACTTTTTTCACTTGAAGTTTCAATAAAATCCTTCTTTTTGCGAAATCATAAAGAAAATTAATTTTTTATTTACTAACACCTTTTCGATACCAACTTATAAATGGAATATATAAAATTATCAATAACGTGTCAATTTTGTTGTTGTTAAAAAATAAATAATATACGATGCGAGTGAATTCGTGGGGAAAATTTTACACATTTCCTAAACTACTTATCTATTATTTAAATTTTCAACAGCCGTCTTAAATTGCCATATTTTAAAAGAATTTATATACATTTTATAAAAAGCGACTAAACATTCACCGACCAGAAAAAGATTCTTTTAGACTAGAGTTTTATTTCAAAACGAAAATAAGTATGTAAAACTAAGATTGCACTTCGTGCTACGTTACTTTTTATGGACACTGAAAAAATAAATTACACTTAAACAGAAGATATGCAGTCTTTTTCTCATATAAAACACTACTGTGTTTAAAAACATTCTAGAGAGGGAGTTAATAAAAGCTAAATGCGCTAAAGCACCTGACAATCGAGAAAGTAGTACAGGTTTATTACTCTAATGATGGACGCTTATTTTTAATTACATACAGCATTTACACAAAATGCTGCGTGTGAAAATTGTAACAATATTTTCACATCTTTCAGCAAACTCTTTTTCGATGATGTCGAAATTTCGAAGATACAATCCAGCAAACATAGTTACATAACAGTTCTGTAACTGTTCTAGAACAAATTCGTAACAGTCTGGAATTTTTTATAAGACAATTTTTTATAACAATAAATAACTGTCATGAATAATAAAAATTTCAGTCGTCAATTCTACTTTTCTTTACAGAATACTTTATTTTCTGATGATTTGCAAGTACTTTATGCAAAAAATATAAAATTTTAAGAATCTTTAAGAGATTTTAAGGGATTTTAGAAAATTTGCATTAAAATAACAGGGCGGTGACTTGAATGACTTGACCCGGAAAATTGAATAACTTAATCAGGAAAAACCAGGAATTTAAAATCGCCACCCTGAAACTGACCACTGACAAATCATCAGATAGATGTGTTCTGTAAAGAAACGTTGAGCTCAACAACTTTCAGGTTGAAGATTGTTGAGGCTCACAGTGATAATAGATGAATTTTCTCTAACAATGATTACTTGGAGCATAAGATTCCATTTTATACATGTTGTCCAATAAATGCGCTATTGGTATTTGTCCAATAGTTTCTCGAAAAAATAAGAGTTCGATTGTTTTAGGTTTTACATCATGTAATAATCGCAGTAAGCGCATAAGCCTCCAGAACTTTGGATGTAAATAGCGGGACGTTGAGTAATCGTAGAAGATGCAGTGAGCTTGAATGTAGAGCATTTCAACTGTTTCCGGTGCGCTCAGATCCGCAACTTCTGTTTTATTTAAAAAAAGTGATATACTATTTCTACAATCTAATAACTAAAATCTGAATTCAATTTAAAATTCAATTTTTACCTGGTGCAAATAAAGCTGCAGCTTTCATACAACCACACTCGCCTCCATCGGGAGCAATTTGTCTAAACTGGTACATTATTTTCTATGGATTACAGAACAGGAAAAATGCTTTAAATGTATTTATTTTTTAAATATTATTTGTCTTAATACTTTTATGTCACAGAATATGTTTCTCACCTGAATGGTTCTTAGCTCTTGACGAGAAGCATCATCAGGTAGCCTTCTCCGTACTTGTTCATCATCCAAGAGTCCTGTAATGTCCCAGGAAGCTGACCATTGAGCGAGATGGAGGAGAAAAAGTTGAGTCCAGGTTTCTTCTAAAAGGAGACGTTGATCACTTTCTGGAATTGCTTGGAAGGGCGCTAAACATCGAACCCACTGGACGACCATGAAGAGTAGTCTAGCTGTTGTTTCCTAATTGATAAAATCAGAGAATCAATGGATTTTAATTAAACACATCAAGGATATTTCAAGGAAGTATTCAATAGAAACTACTTGATGACTTACTTGTAAAACTTCCCAAGTGGGACTGAAAATCGGTGGAACTCTAGTTGGGCTACGACTGGCTTCCGTTTCTGTCTGATCTAAAGAGCCTTCTAGTTCCGGTTGCAAACGAGCATTCCAGCCTAGTTCCTAAAAACAAAATTGAGCCACATATTCCAAACCGTTCCAGTTTGTATCCGAGGGATTCTAAATTCATCCGAATTTATCCGAACAAACTTTTCAATCCAAATCAACCCGAACGTACAAACCGGATGAATCCGCAGCTCATCTTAAAGAATTTTTTTAAATCCGAATCAATCCGAGTCAATATGATCGTTCAGATTGTGTTGGATTGATTCGAATAATAATTTTGGTTTGAATTTGGATTGAATTGGGTTGATACGGATAGAAATTTCTTTTCTTACTTCGGATTGGTTGACATTATTTCAAACAGGAATTTTTTTTGACTACGGTTTGGATTGGATTCCCTCGCATAAGATTCTTCATTTTTCACGGATTCGCTCTGAATGAGTCAAATTCAATTGGATACAGTCTTTCGGAATGAAACGGATTCAGACGGATAGAAATTTTCCTACCCGAAAGTTTCGATAGGGAACAGATTGTATTAATAGGATATTAAGATGGAAAGACAAGCTGAGAACAATTTGGGGTGAATATAACTTACCTGGCATTTCTCTGCGGACATAATTATCTGTAGAAGGGGAGGTTGTGGTGCGACGGTGACGGTCGTTGAGTGGTAGAGGGTTGTAGTTGAGGGAGGATGAGTTAGAGCCAATGGTGTCGGAGACGGAGAATCCTCTGATGACTTGTGAATTCGTGGAGGAAGAGGGTAGGGCGAAAACCTGTGATCCAACCGGAATCCTCTGTAATTATTTGTATAGAATGAGTCGACAATTTAATAACATGAAAAATATAAAGATTACGGATACAATTGACACCATTTAAAATCACAAGAGCCCTAAATGTCTTTACATTTCACAAATTCTTTTAAAAAGCATAAAAACCTTGTCACTTGTCTTAAAATTCCTCGAAATTCCACGAATTCATTTAAAATCCCTTAAAACTTTTTAAGAAACTTTGAAATTTCTTAAAATTTCACAAAAATCTTTAAAATCACTTAAATTCTGATGAAATCTCTTAAAATTCTACGAAATCTTTTAGGAATCTTAAAAATCCGTTGAATTTTGTAAAAATCACTTGAAAATCGTCGAAATCCCTTAAAATTCCTA
>JAUEJJ010000046.1:1073637-1089933 GCA_032164275.1 Synergus coniferae
ATTCCTCGTCTTCGAACTTTTTCGCTGCACCAGGATGTTCATTGTCTGTTAAATCGAAATCTCCACTTTTAAATTGATGAAACCATGTCTCACATGTTCTAATCACTGGAGAATGTTCACCATAAGTTTCTACCAGCAATCGATTCAACTACTTTTTTCTTTTGATGAAATAAGAAAAGCAACGAATGCCACAAATGCGATTTACTTGGAACGAAACTCGACATATTCCCTGAGGTAAACAACTATGATGCTATTATTTTGGCAGAATGTAATTGTGTATTTTTAAAGGTTATTCTCCATAGAAAAATATGACATAGATGCTAAATCATAGAAATGTATACATATCTCTAGCGCATCTATGAGTAAAACTGACAAATTTCAACTAACACCCCAGGTATATGTATAGAGATAGAAAGAGATAGAGAAGTGGGGATTGAAAAAGATAGGGAGAACGGTGATTGAAAAGGAGATAGAGAGGGATAGGGAACTGGAGATTGAAAGAGATACACGCGAATTGAGATTGACAAGGAGATAGAGATAGGCAGAGATAGACAAGAGATAGAAAGGGATAGAAAAGAGGAGATTCAAAGAGATAGGCGTGGATGTGGATTGATATGAAGATAGAAAGAGATAGACGGGGATAGGCAAGAGATAGAAAGGGATAAACAATCTTAACCCTTGCTACCTTAGAGATAGAAGAAGATGGAAAGGGATAGAATTTCTATGTCTTTACTTCCAGCAGACTGGTATCAATTGAAAAAAGGTGAGTAGTTTACGACCTGTGATGACGGAAATATTTTTAAAATCATAAAACTGTTTTGGAAAAATTTGGTAATTTATTAAAATTTAAATAAATATGTTCAAACTCTGTTAAAGGCGACAAACACGTTTCTGAAATCGCAACAATGGCTCTGGATTTACTGGCAGCCTCTTCGGTTTTTCAAGTACCGAAACGACCAGGTGAACGTCTCCAAATACGAAGTGGAGTTCACACAGGTCCAGTCGTCGCTGGGATTGTGGGGACCAAAATGCCACGATACTGTTTGTTTGGCGACACTGTTAATACAGCTAGTCGAATGGAATCGACTGGTGAAGGTGATTCTTTCACATTATCAACCGAAATATCTATTTGAACCCTCAAACTTAAAACTGAAGCGACTCTCGAACAATTGAACTTTTTTATTCCAGCTCTTCGTATTCACATCAGTCTCGAGATGAAGAAGGCATTAGACGCGGTTGGGGGTTTTAGAATCGAGCATCGTGGACTCGTAGATGTGAAAGTAAGACTCATTTTTATACCTGTGATAATAAAAAAATATATAATTAAAAATTATATATGTATTTTCACTTTTTACATAACAAATACTATAACTAGATATTTTCTCGCTCTGTAGTCCTACTCTTTTTGAAATAGCAGTTCGACTCTAACTCCCTTAAGAAGAATTTATCTTAGTCTGAAATAATTTCACATATTGAACTGCTTTCAGGGCAAGGGTTCAATGGATACCTACTGGTTGATCTGTAAGGACGGAGGCATCGCCCGAGCTGCGGAATTGGATCTCCCAACATTTTTCGAGGACGTACGGCCAGTTTTCATGCGTCGTCTTCGGGAGGAAGGCACCCTCTGATGCGAGCCCTACTCCAGACGGGATCTTTGGTACCTGAATAGACCAAGACCTCTACCACCAAACCCTTGCATCCGTCTTTCCCAGCCCAACCTAAACGACCATCTCCGGAAGTACCAAGGCACCGGAAGGAGAGGAATGACTCGCCTCTCTCATCCTGATCTCCACCCCTTGCCAGAAAATCCTCAAATCCACCTCGAGGTGGAACCTAAGGAATCTCTAGAAATCTCTCGCTCTGAGACTGGAAGTTTTAGTCGAGAAGCTTCAGTCGCTCCATCACCTGGCGGTCGGAGCCGTTATTCCCAACCAAACTTGTCCAGTTTCCTCGACAATCGAAGAGCAGATCGACGATTTCGAATGTCTCAGCCAGCCTTGTACCCCAGCAGCTTCTCCTCAACTCTGGACTGCGCCATCGGCGCTTGCTTGTCCTTCTCCAGTTTACAGGAAGAAGATAGATTTACCACTAAAGAAACCATAGGTCGAACCAACTTGGCTCAAAGTCCCCGTTTCTCCAGAGTCTCTCGTGGAGATCAACTTCGAGGTGGAAGGCGAGAGAGACTCTCCCAACCGACTCTCGTCACTGGCGACTATTATCCTGTCAATATCTCCCAGCAGAGACTCTCGCAGCCAACTCTTGCAGTCGCAGGAGGAGATTTGGCGTCTTTCCTTCGTTCTCCAACCTTTTCGAAACAAAAACGATTCCCTTCTCCTCAAGGAACCCTGCCGCCTCCATCAAAGAGAGATCGACTCTCCCAGTTGGACTTTGGATCCGTAGCTAAGTACCGAGTCCAGAAAGACTGGTCCAGCTATCTTATCAAGTTTAATCGCGACAGGTTCTCAATCCCCGAGTTGGAAACGCAGAACGACTTGAGAGCGATAGCTGGAATTCCAAAGCAGAGGTTCAGCCTTGACAGTCAGTTGAATCCTCAGACAGGCAGACGAAGGTCAATCCTCTTGCCTATCGCCAGCTCTCCGGTTGAGAATCCGAGCCAAAAGTTACTCGGAGCTGTGCAGAACATCAAGGCAAAGAGTCCAACAGTCGAGGGACTCGAGAGCGTTTTGATAGCCACGACGACTCCGATTTTACTTCCGCCTCCGGCTCGAAAAGAGACGGCCAGATCTTCGTCGCTGGCCGTTTCTCCACCTTTAGTCCTCACACCGAAACCTTCGAGAGAAAGACTCTCAGTTCCAGAAATCAGAAGTGCGAGTCTTCGGAGACTTCTGGACCCGCCACTTCTGAAGCAAAGACACAGCATCACTACATGTACCACAAGACAAAATTCTCTCTCGCTTGCTCTCAACAAAGTCAACGAGAAGAATATTTCGAGGATGTCAGTTGATGAGTCTGATGAACATTCCGTCTACCCTAAAACTGAAGAAAGACGTAGAAGTAGTGATATTTCTGTGAAGAGGGAAAGTTTAGGTAAAAAACTGATTCTAGGGTTGAAGGAAAATATAGGAAGAAAGGAAAGTGTTGATAATAAAGAGGATAAGACACAGAAGAGGGAAAATACAGTAAAGGAGGAACCGATTCATATCCAACGTCATTTTGCTTACACATATGAGACGGAGAGGAAGTTTGAAGGAGGAAAATCTGCAACGGGTTTGGCTAAAGTTAGCAAAGTCTCACTGCCGAAAAAGAAATACTTGGAGAGCAATTTTGACGAGAATGAGCGAGTGATTACAACTGTAATTGAGACTGAAGTTCCGTTGACTTTGTGCAGTCCAAAGTACATGAAAAAGACCCATGCTTATGGCAGTGATCCTCCAAAGTGGATAAAAAAGTACCTTGATGACGTCTCACCTAAGAAAGGGAAGAATTCTCCCTCTCCAAAATCTGATAAATCGGAAAAGTTCTCTATTGATAATACAAAACACACTCAGTGGCTAAGAACTTCGAATATGTCAAGCTTGTCAACTTCGAGAACTCAAAAGGTTTCGAAAGTTGTCAAGAGTACACCTTACATTAGACTAGAAACGGCAGATAACTTTGAAAATACTTCAAGAGTATGTGAAATAGTAACAACAGCGAACTGGACTAACAGCAGTATTTTCGGATTTAAGAATCCGCGAAGTGACGGTGACACAGACACGGATTCTGAGACTTCCACTTCTATTTAAACACCCTGGAAATTCGAAATTAGGAAAATAAGCAGAGGCTAATATGGGAATAAATGTGGTATAAAATCTGTACTATATGTCATATAAGTATTGTTCACTGTCTTTAAAAACGTTGGATTCAAGTTCCAATAAAAATTCAATTTCTTCATTTTACTTAATAAATATTACAACTAGTTTTAATATTTGTTGAGTAAAATGAAGAAATCGAGTTTTTTTTTGTGAGAATAGATCCAACGCCTTTAATATTATAAAGTGGAGATTTGTCTATCACTGAAATCACAGAGATTAAATAAATCGTTAATTTTCTCAATCGTGAGAGTGAGAATTAATTTTACTTATTTAGTTATAACAAGGCTGTCTACTCACATCTTTGAAAAAAAATTTCCTTATAATTCAATATTTTTCCAGGTAAGTAGGCACCCTGATTATTTATTTATAGATATGTTTTTCTTTTTTAATCCAACTTATTACATTAATAGTTACTATAAAAAAAAAAACTTCCTTGGGTAAAAAATTTATTAATTTATACAAGAAATACACGTTACTTTATAAAGTTAGATCCAACGTTTGACGTGTATTTATCAAGCTGTTTTTTTTTAAATATTGAATAAATGCACAATTCTGATAACCATGGTCTTGTTCTCGAATTTGATTCCAAATGATTTAAATCTATTCAGATTAACGACAGTTGAAAAAAAAGGTTCATTAAAAAGATTATAATTAACGTCCAACCTTAGAAGCAGATACATCAAAATCCATTTTCTAATATCCATTTCTATTCCAAGTTTATGGTTTTAATTATGCGATGAATTTGTGATGCAGACGATGTTCCTTAAGGCAAGGCATGGAACAGAATTGATTAGAATTGTATTCAAAAGCCACTTGTTGATTGATGTCAGTTCCACATTGAAAGCAACGTAACAAGCATTTGTTTCCTTGTCGCTGTTGCAACATTCGTCTTTCGGCAGCTACAACCCGCTGCAAACAAATATTCATAAATATTATTCAACTATTTTTTTTTTTTGCGAAATCTAATAAACAATTACACTTTCCGCTAAAAGTATTAAAATGAGAGATTTTTTCGCTCTGTAATTGTATTTAATTATTCCCATAATTGTATTTAAAAAATATAATTACCATTACAGAACGAAAAAGTATCTAATTATTATATTTGTTAAGTAAAATGAGAAAATAAAATTTTGAATTTAAAACTTAGATCCAACATCCTTAAACTAAAAACGTCAAAAATTACCTTCTCTCTGTCACTAAGGTTAAGAAAATCTTGCTTCATTGCTTCCTCTTGTTTTTTTAATTCAAACTCTTGTCTTTTCTCTCTCTTTCTTTCCCGTTTGAGTTTCTTCTGCTGCTTCTTCTTCTCCATTTCTTCAGATTCAATTTCGTTAGTAAGCGGCCCTGGAATTTGGGACTGAAGCGAGAAAAAAATGTTTAAGAATCTGCTCCACCATATAAATACATTTTTTAATCATGCAAGAAAACAAATTCTTGACTATTGAATCTCTAAATTATTACCTTATTGTAATTAAATTTACCGGGGTTAGTGCCCATGAACCTCCTGAACGTGTTCCTAGTTTCTTTATCATTCGTACTTACATATGGTGTTTGGAACTTTTTATTTTTTTTACAAGGATCCGACCCAATATCCAATAAAATCCTGGAATAAAAAATTAAAATGTTCGTTAGAGAAGCAGATTTTGTATATCCCTTAAAATACCTTGGAATTTTTTCAAACCCTTTGAAATATCATGAAATTTCCTCAAATTCATAAAATCCCGGGTAGCGCTGAGAAAATTTCTGCTAGTATCTATTAAAAATGGTCTAATATTTATTACCATACGGTCTCTCGATATCCGTTCATTGCTGCCAAGTGTAGCATCGTATTTCCGTCCTCATCAGGATCATTCACTATTTTCTTCACATCATTTTTGCGAATAACTGGAGACTTATCTTCTTCTTTATTTCTCTCTGCATTTCCTTCTTCACAATTTTGCACTTCATTCAATAAAATTTGTAAAGCCTCGGCTAACGTTTCAAAATCTCCAGATTTAAATGCCGACCATATTTTTAATTTGGTTGACATTAATAGATTGCTGAGTACAGATTCTAAAAAGAATTAAATAAGAATACTTTTATGTCTTTTCAGAAGAATAATACAGCTGAGATCTTTTTTCGATTCTTTAATACTAACCTTCGCTGCGTTCTTTCTTAGTTTTTTTCTTCTGTTGACGCATTTTCTTATACTTTAAGTATCGCGGCACAGTGTCATCGAAACCCTGCAAGTTTTCCTTAAAATCAATTTCAAAATCCTCGGTATTTAAAGGATTATTTAAAATATTGTCAGGTGAGTTTTCTTGGCCATCGAACTCAGACTCGGATGAAGAGCGAGCTAATCTCGCAACTATATCTGAAAATAAAATACAGACAAATAAAACTGTATACTTAGTCAAAATTAACACATGTCTAATTAAAAAATTTGTTTAATATTTGTTAAGTAAAATGAAATTGAATGTTCAGGTTCGAATTTGTATTCAACACCCTAAGTTTATTTTTATTCCAACAAAGTTTCTTACCAGGCAGTGGCCGCCGGGGACTTTTCCTTGGTTTTGCCCTGTCGATTTGCATTCGAGAACTTCGAGCTTGTCTTTCAGGACCAGAATTTTGAGATTCCTTCTTTCTATTATCTTCAGAAGGACTACTGACGCTACTTACACTACTGTCATCATTTTTCGTTAGATTTTCCTTTTTAGATTCTTCATCCACTGTTACAACCTTCCATGTCTTTTTTCTCAAGGGTTGGCGAGGTGAAATAGGAAAAGAGTTCGTGAAATCTGCAGCTGATCCATAAATTTCCATTGTGCTTAAAATATCGTAGACGCGTTTGACTTCACTAAAGGTCGCCCTTCGAGTAGGAAATGGCAGTGCTCTCAGTCTTGAATCGTTTTTGTCAAGAGGAGGATTTTTTCCTCCAAAAAGAACACTTCGATTGTAAGGACCTACTGCTCTGAATAAGATTAAAGAAGAGTTTGTAACGTGCGTTGACCACGAGTCAAGTATATCTTGCACGTGCTGAAACAAATTCTCAGTTGTTAATCATAAAGTCATTGTACCTATTGTCACAAAAAAGGTGATTTAAAATTAGGTGAGAAATAGATGAGAAAAAAATTTAAACAAACTTAAGCCAAAATTTCACTTTACCTGAATAAGTGCAGCTTCATTATAACGACGAAGGCTTGCTCCTGCGCTTTTGGGACGAGAACCTACTGCTCGAACATCTCGAGAACTTTGTGATGATCCTTGCCGAGCTCGAACAGTATAACTGTGAAAAGTCTTGTGCACGACTACCTCACCACCTATTTTCAATACGAATTTTAAATTTTTTACGTTCAAATAAACCAAATATTTCATTTCATTTCAATTCTATGTTATGTAGAAATAATGTTCAAACTAAAAAAAAATGGACATTCTTATGTTCTTTTATATTGTATTATTTTCAAAGAACTTTAAACAAAAAATTTATAAATATTTTTCATCATCAATACTTCAATCTACAAAATTTATTGAATTTGTATCTACCTAAAAATACTGCTGCGGCAAAGTGACCACCTCCAAGCATTATGACAGTCCAAGCTGCTTTTTTTCCGGTTTCTAAAGCTTGAAAAATGATCTCATTTTCAATCTCCGGAATTTCCTAAAATAAAATCCAGCGATTTTATTCTTTATTAAATAGATAAAAAGCACAACTTTTGGAAATAAAATATACCTTTTTATTGTGCATCAAACACCGGTAAATACTGAATATATTGCCATCATCGTTCTCAAAAAATACTTTGGCGTGACGACATGCCGCGGCTACAAGAGTTTCTTGTTTCTTATCCGGTGTATCGGAATTCACATGAGGACTTTTTCCTCCCGTTTCAGATGTTCCAGTATCATCGTCATTCTCAGATTCTTGTTCAGAACCAGATATACTTGAAACGTCATCTATGAATAAAATTTATAAGAATTAAATGAGTGCTGGTGAGATAGAAAATTTGAAACTTGACTTTTCTTGGGACATTCTAATACATTTATTCTAATTATGTTTGACATTTTTTCATTTTACACGCATAATCCTATTTCAAAAATGAATACCACTGCAGAGCAAAAAAATATTTAATTACAATATTTGTTAAACAAAATGAAATAGAATTTTGAAATTAGAAATTAGATCAAATAAGATTAAATACCTTTATCAGCAATAAGACTAAATCCATCTTCAGTAACTGATTTTAGACCATGTAATCGTTGCTTCAGATTATAACGATGCCAATCTAATTTATAATGAAGACGTTGTTGAGCCTGATCTTCAAAAACGGTGTTGCAAAAGGAACATCCTAAAGAGTCCGAAACCACCAAATCATCCAAGAGATTCAATGGATGTTTTGATTCCGAGGCTATGAACATTTTAAATGTTTCTATTTATTATAAAAATCTTAGAACAAGTGTAATTTCTAGAGTATGCCTGCATTCTAAATAGATAAAAAAAATTAAAGAAGTTAAATTACACAAGCAGAAAATTCATTGCTAAATTTTCCGACTTGCCAGTCAAATTCTGTTATACAGAATTTAGCGGAGAAGATAATAACATCTTCATTAGAATTTCGAGGTCACGAGTGATGCAATATTATGTTAACCAAAACGTCAGTACTTTAAAACATAAAATTGTGATAAAATTGACTCAACTCGACTCACCTGGCGATTTTATACTCATGCACTGAGCAACTTTGATGCCCTTTGTAATCTTTTGAAAATCCTCTTCATTGTAAATTTTTATTGCTTGCTTATCCATGATTCCTCTCCAGTATTTACACTTTTTAAGACACAAAATTTACAAACTTTGCGCTCTGTTTACGTCAAACTCAAAAGTCGGAACCGAATTTCAAATTATTGTGTAAATAATATTGCAACCAGGTGCAACTATTAAAACTAAGAACAAATCTAGTAATGTAATCTAGTAAATTTACACCTGTAAATATTAAATAAATATTAAATAAATATTAAATAAATTCTTGTGAGGCAAGAATACTTATTCCATATGAGAAATTATAACCACAAATCGCTGTGTGTACATCAGCTTATTACTTTAATCAAAGCTTTAATTATTGATGTCTGTCACTCACTGTATTCTGTTTGTTACATCATGACATCATCTCAAAAAAGATGTAAACAGTCATAAACTTATATTTACAATAATTATATACTATTCCAGTTAAAATGTTTGTTTTTCCTCGAACCACCTAACCCTAAAACTAGAAGTCTTTCGAAGTCAAAACTATACTTCACAAAAGGTATTAGGATGTTTACGATACATCACGAAACATGTCAAGGGTTGTGAAAATTTATTCAAGTTGTTTAAAGCATTTATTTCTTTAATAAATGTCTTATTTTATGTAAAAAAAGGGTTGAAAGACCCCAATTGTAAACAACAATTTATGACAGATGTGACAGATTGACAGATGTGAACTTTCCTCCTTTTTCCCCTAGATGTCGCCTAATTTTCCACTAAAAAAAATTATCCCACTAAATTTAAAAACTTTTTTTAATTAGAAAAATTAAATTATGTAGAGAAGTAATTTTGATTTTCTTACAATAATTAACACCAAGATGTTAATGTCAATAAGTTATTGAAAACAAATTTAATTATCAAAACAGCCAATTAAAAAAAAATTCTGAAAGAAACTACTAAGTTTTCCTTTGGGTTTCCCACTAAAGAATTTGAATTAAAATTCTCACTGAAGCAAAAATATTCTACCTCGACTTCTTTGATATCGAGTGACATTAAAATTAAACCTATGTATTATATTTTAAATAAATTTTTTGCATTTATTTGCAACGAAAATAAGATCTTTTATAATTATTTAAATTGATACAAAAGCTATATTAACATTATTTTCCAGTAATTATAAAAGTAGTAATCTCACAGAAAAGTTAAATTAGATTTTTGAAAGTCCATCGTGAAAAGAATATTGGCAAAAATTCTCCACAGAAATTTTTCTGCCACAAAAATTAGCAAACCTAAAGAGTTTGTTAAATGTTGATTAAGTCATTATTTTAAGTCGACTATCGATATATCATTTTAGTATAATCTTGAAAAAATAAAATTTTTGATTTATAAAAATTATAAGAATTAATCTTATTTGAACTCAAAGGAAAAATGTATTCTTATTCAAATTACGGCTACTTGAATAGCGTATTTACTTATGAAAAAACCCCTGAAAATTGAAAAAACGGTTGTTTTGGGCTGCGAAAATTCCAAGTTGTGTCTGAACTGTAAAAGAAAATTATAAAAATAATTTATAATAATTCAAAAAATCTTATGTAAGATTTACATTTCTTTGGAAAATCATTGTTTTACCTGGTGGATCTGGATTAACAGCATTTAGGTTACTAAAATTATTATCACTTCTTACGTTCGAGATCTCATCGTCAGAAAAGTTGATTGATTTGTTCAGATCATCGAGATTACTTTGCATCGAGATATCCGAATTTATATCAAATGCAATACCTAGAATACCATAGTTAATTGATTTTTGAACACTAGATTTCATTACATTATTAGTATTTACGATTTTTTAACATTTAAATGTATAAAGTTCATTTATGTTAAAAAATACAATTTTCTTTTAATGCCAATGTAAACGAGACAAAGCTGAAGAATACCTTGTTGATTAGTGTTATTCTCATTGAATATAAAACTGTCAGCACTTCCAGCAAACGAATGATTTGTGCGGGGTGAGAAACTATTCTCAAGGTTGAAATTTCCCATTAAAGAATTAACTACAGCAGTTTCTCTTCTTTCTGGAATTGCGGAAGTAGCTTCTTCTCTCTTTTCAGTATCAATTTTCATAAATGTATCAGGCCTTCTATTTTGCTTTCGTGTATTTTTCTGGATAGTTTTCATTGTTTCCAGATCTACAGCAACCTTATCCTGAAGACTCTTCTCATTAGGATTAATATTCGCTTTGGACTGTTCATCGTGGGGTCTTTTACGTATTTTTCTCTCTTCAGGCGAATTTGCTGGTCTTTTAGAAGTCTCTGACTTTTCCAATGCTGGCTTCTCAATCTGTACTTTACGAACTGGATCTTGAGAAGAACCAGCTACGTTTTTTGTAAAAGATCTTATAACTTCTCCTGGACTATTTTCCACTGAGTGCATTGTAATTCTGGATTGCCTATTTTCTGTGGCAAAATCTCTATCATCTCGGTTCGGTGATAGAGAGACATTATCTAAAAATTATAAATAAAAGTAATATAAAAAGTTTTGCAACTAATAAAAAGGTTCCTGAAATTTTGTTTAATTGAAATATATTAAAGTACCTGGATCGTTATATACTTGTTCGATACTTTGCTCATTTTCAGAACTCTGCTTTTTGTTAATGCACATCTCGAAAAAAGAAGAAGACACGGAGGCGGAATCTGCAAATGAAGAAAATATTTTAGGTAATATTTAAAATAAATTCGAATTTTTTCTTACCAAAATCATCATCTTTATCTGTCGGAAGACACAACTGAGAAAGATGTGGTTTTAGAACAACTGTTGGTGTTTGTTGTGAATACTGGGACTTGATCGTTTCCATAAAATGGTGATCCATGATTGGAGGCGGCATTTGGAAACGGGCTAATGCTTTTTGCCTTTCCTCATCTTCCCTTTCTTTGATGAATGCCTCAATCTATTGGAAAAAAAGTCTTGATAAAAATCCACTACAAAATTTTCGAAAAAGAAATTCAAACTCTGATACTTTTTTTTCTCATTGCTTTACCTTAATTTCCTGCTCAGCAATTTTCGCTTTGAGTTCAGTATCTTCTTGCTTTAGTTTCTTTAGAATGTTTACATTATTTCTGTTAGTCATCCAAAGATGAGCAATTTTGATAATATCCTTCTGAAGTTTTAGTTCCTTAAATTTTTCGTAGTCTCTGATACTTCTTTCCATTTCTTGGATATTCATTTTAATGAACCCAAGCTCCACTTCAACTCTTTTTAGTTCTTCTTTAGTTAGTTTTCTTTCCTTAGCGAGTGGAAGCGACTCGAATTGTTCCTTTAAAAGATGGTTTTATTAGTTATAAATAATGTGTTTGAAAATTTAATTAAGAATTAATTAATTAAAATTAAATATCAAACGAACTTCATATTCTTTCCAGATTTTCTGATATTTGTCTCTCAGTTTTTCAGTTTCCTCGATAAAGCGTAAATTTCTTAAGGAGTCTTCGTCCAACATCTTTTTCGTATTCTCCACGTTCTCCAGCATTAAAGTTGAATAATCCTGAAGACTGGACACAAAAAAAAAACATTTAAAGGCGTTGGATCCAACTTTTAAATCCAAAATTCGAATTTGTAATAATGCAATAACAGAGTAATAATAATTCTACAATTTTATAATTACACTTTTAATTCTTGACTACTAAAAAATACATTTATTCTATAAATTTGTAATTATGAACTAAAATTTAGTTTAATTTCGTATTTAATTTCGACTATACCAGCAAGTTGCTCGACGCATAGACTCGACAAGTTTAGTTTTTTCTGCAATACTCTTCTTCAAATGTTTTCTTCGTTCGAGTACAGAGGCCAATTCTTCTCTTTTGCATATATTTCGCTTTCTTTTTACTGTTAATTTGTATAAATTAAAGTTGCAGTCACTTCAGGTATCAGAAATGATAAATCGTATTTTTCTTTAATTCAACATTCCTTCAGCTTAAATACTTTCAAAGTTTTAGACAAGTTTAAACAGGTTACGTCTCACCTCTTAATTCTTCTTCAAGTTGGGCAAGTTCAGTTTTTACGGCAATCGTTAAAAGAGCTCCAAATTGTGGATCACTTGGATCAACAGATCTCGAAAGTTTTTCACGAATATCCATTTTTTTAGTTTCTTTTCAAAAGAGTCACGAGAAATTAATTAATTGTTACAAAATTTGAGGAGCAACAATCAAAATGTGCTTAAATACCTTCCGAAATGAAAACAAAAGAATGACGCTACCGCTACCCCCCTCTACCCATAATTCATTGCGAATTCGATTTGTTGACCAGTTATGCCAACACTGTTAATGTCGCCAATTCTTAATTTTCAAAATTAGTTTCTCTAGGTATATTCTAATAATTACATAATTAATTAATAATTAGACTTATTAAATAATTATAATGTTATCTAATTTAACTTGAAATATATAACACTGTTATGAGATCGTAACGTATAAAAATGAAAAATTCGAGCGCCTATATGGAAAAGATATTTAAATAAATCAACGTATATAGATATTTAAAAAAAATATAGACTCTCAAAACTGCTTTAGTAAAATAAAAAGATTTTTCATTATTTACTCATGCAATTTTGAATTAAATTTTTGGGGATTTAAAAAAATCACAGTTAAAGATCCTAATGTTTCTTCTCTTAAAACACAAATATTCCATCACAGAATATCTTTTTATTCGTACATTTAAAAAATACACTTATCTCAACAATCTCGTGTAATTGGTGTAATTAAGATCCCTCATATTCTTACAAATGTCCATAATAAAGTCTTACTTCACAATCTCCTTTCATAATTAATCAACATGAGCAAAATAGATTAGGATCCAACACAACATATCATAATACAATAAGTGCCAACTTATTGGAGTGTATTATAAAAATAATGAAATTAAGGCATGCCTTCAAATTTTGATAAAATGTAAATAACTTGCAGCTGAAAAAAAATTGTAAGTCGTTTCCTCTATTGTACTCTTTTTTCCTTCTTTTTTATCTACAAAGAAATTAATCATGCATAATTACTTATAGTACTTAAACCATGCCTGCGGGAAAATAGAGTCTTCTAGTGGAAAAATAAAACGAAAATTAAACACCCCACCTTCACTGAAAGGCAGTATTCAAAGACTAGAACCTTTGAACAAATAATATCCTACCTACTAAGCAGTTTGGTAGATCCATACTTGACTCACTGGAAATGACTATTGAGAATGTCATCTGTTTTGAAAAGAAGACTAACTTTTAGTACTTATATAATTCCTAATTGTCACGAATGCTCTTTCTTACATTTAATTATAAAAACAACTGAACGTCGTATATTATCTAGTCATTTTTTAATATTTATATGCTTAGTTTTTTCTTTAATTTTCAATAATATACGTCGCTTCAGTGAACAATGAAATTATTAAGATACAACTTCCTTATACCGACGATCCTTTCAAAATTTCAATCCTCTTTAACAAAGAGCGTGTTTGTTATTCTGTAGAAATGTATTCTCACTTCCAAGTTCTTGAATTAATGGCGATTTATTGTCTGGACCCGGGTTACGACGCGCCTGGGTCAAACTGACTTCTATCTACTTAAGACTGAACTTTGACTCGCACGTTCTAGCTTTTCAAAATGCTTTCGCGCGTTTCGAATATTTATTAGCGTCGCTGCAGATGCTAAAACAAAAATTGTAAACTTGAATAAAATCTGAATAATCGTGCATTTTTATTGTAAAGTTTTCTTGTAAAAAGTTTCTTGATTTTAAATAAACAAAAAAAGTAAACACTTACGAATGGCGGGATCCGACATGACAACCATAACATAAGTATTAGATGTAAAAACGTCAATGAAAGCCGCAAAGTTTGTATTTCTGACTTCCATGCTTTGAAACTGCGCTGCCAACTTGCTGCAAATCAAATTCTAATTATAAGTATATAATAATATCCAAATTCTTGTCCCAAACATGTATATAAGATAATTCAAAATATACCTGCAGCTTAATTTGAATTGCTTTATAATATTCGAGACTTTCTCAAATCGATGGACATCTCGATGGTATCGTCTTTGACAATGGCTTATTACCAGGAAAGTTGCGCGTTCAAAAAGTAAAACTTCGTCCGCATCGATAATATTTGCGAATTGGTTAAGACTTTGTTCCAGCTCCTTTACATTCGGTATCAACATATAAACGATGGAAGACCACGCTCTAACGCAAAATGTATCATTATTTAACTAAATAAAATAAATAATGAAAAAAGACTCTTTATACAATTTCAATATACAGTAAATTTGTATTTAAAGTTTGTTTCATACCTGTAAAGAGTTTCATCCCATATGCTAGTCCTAAAACATGTGCATTCTAAAGGCAAGCTCAGTCTCTTTAAATCTTCCTCTCGTTCCCTGAAGATTAGATCTCGCTGATCATCCTGGATCAAATCCATTTTGTGAACCAGGCAGAAAATTTTTGCCTCGGGACTATTTTGTAAAATTGCCTCCAAGCAACTTTGGTAATAATGCATATCTTTGTCCAATTCACGAGATTCCACATCGAAAACGTATATGAGTACCTCCACATTTCTAAAAATGTTATCTCGCTGGGATGCGAAGTAGTTCTCCATAAACGCCTCCTGACCACCGCAATCCCAGAGATTTAACACCAAATTTCCGAGAAATCTCACGTGACTGTGCTCAACATCAACTGTAAAATATATATTATTATTATTACAAAGCGTTCCATATTAATGAGACATAACAACTAAATGAGAATATTTTTGAAAAGTATCTTCTTAAAAAAAATAAACAAAAATTAAGAAGGCTCCTTATAATCTTACTAAAGCTTAAAACTAATCAAAATGTACACAAAATGTAATCTCTAAGCTCAATAGCTGATAGTAAATAATAAATATATAAAATCAATAAATAGCTGATAATAAGCAAACAAACTTACTCGTAGCTCCCAAGCGACGAGTATCTCGGGCAATATAATTAGCAAATATAATGCTCCGCATGCTCGTCTTTCCTGAGCCACTTTTCCCCATCAACAAAACCTAGAGAAAGAAAAAAAAATCAAAGGCGTAAAATGTAAAATACAACTCTGTAAACAATCATCGAATCAAAAGAGGCGTTTCCAACAATATGAACTTTTGTCAGATAACAATGATCAGTGATCACAATCTCCAAAGCTCCAAAGAAATTGATTGCCACTTTTCTACCATAATTATTCAAGATTCTTACCTTTTTCTTCATTATGATTCCTGTTGTTGATGAAAATTCACCAATCAGAATTTTTGGTCTTAATGCTGTTGAACACCTTTCGGTATACGCACTCACATATGCGTCACTATAAAGAGGTTATTCGTATTCCATCATCCCACAATTCACTGCCACTTTTCAAGGTTCACTGTATTTGAAAATATTTTTATATATTTTTACTTTCTAATGCTAATAATCCTAATAATATACGACGTTATTAAATGCATACATACATCCAGGATATCAGGATGTCTATACATATGGACATGCCAATTGCCACATACAAAACATACCATACACATACATACGATAAGACCGATAAGATGCGATAAGACCAGCCCTATCCAGCCCTATCGGACTCCTTGATATTTGCATTGGAAACGTCCGTAAATATCAGCCCTATCAGACTCTTTCAAAGATGGCCGTAAATATATTACCCCCACTTGGTAGTACCTGGTAATCCCGACTGATGGCGCAGCTGCGCTTCAGCCCGATTTTAACATTGTGTCTTA
>JAUEJJ010000046.1:1092822-1106389 GCA_032164275.1 Synergus coniferae
AAAAAAAACTGTCTCTTCGTCATCTTCAATTTCAGTCTTATCACAGAAAGTTTCCAAAACCTCTCAGAAAAGTAAAGTAGATCGTAAGATACTAACATCAGATAATTAAATGATGAAAATTCTTAAGGAAAAAGTTAAATGTATGAATCAGTAGAGTTCCTTTTCTCATTGATTTAATTTTTAATTCATCCGGGTATCTTTTACGTATTTCAAAAATATATTAAACCATAAAAACCCTAATTAATTTACGAATATATTACACATGACAAACTGTTACTCTCGGCATTTGCATTTGAATTGGTTTTTATATATACCAATCTTCTGAGAGTATCGATTAGTAAACTTAACTAACACTATGTACACTTTATGCTCTAAATTCGCCCACTCTAAATACCCTTCATTGAAGTCTAAGTACGCCGGTTTAAACACAAGTTTGCATTATTTTCTTTGTAATATGGAGAGACTCCGACTCCCGAAAATAGAGGAACAGCCACTAATTTAGAGGTTGCTAAAAATAAAACCCCACAGTTCAGACACTATGATATTCAGAGGCAGACTGTCCATAAAAACCTGAATACTTAAACTTTTAAAAGAAGTTTACGCTATAGACTCTTCACTAAATAAATAATTAAACCGTTAAAAAAACAGAAAAACTTCATTTTTTGTGGCCAAACTAATCTTTAATTCTTTTTTTTTCCTTTCTCTCATTAAAAGAAAGCCTTGAGAAACTTGCTCAAAACAAGTATATTTGAAAAATAATCTTGATAATTGAAGAACTTTTAACTTGAAGGTCTTCAATTTTTCTGATTTTTATTTCTAATGCAATTTCAGTTTTGGCTACTTTTCAATTTGAAAGCTTTTAATTTTAGATGGTTTTAAGAGCTATTTTTAAATAATTGATACACTTTAAACAGAGATATCTTCCATGGAAAAACTTCACGTCATGTCAGTGACAATAGAATATATTATAATGCAGACAAGACGATCGATTACAATAACTGAATTATTTATTATACTCTTTCCTGCTCGATTCATCTGCATCCTAAGTACCATTAAGCAAATTTAAAAGTCTGCACTTATAAATTTATGATTTGAAATAATTTTATTTTTATTTATTCAATTACTGTGCATCAGACTTTTATCTGATTTATGTATGTCTTATCTTATGCTCTCTTATCTCGCTATTATTATTGTTTCCTTACACGATTAAAACAAAATATCTGATGTATCTTTTGTATATTTTAGAGGTGATTCCACGCCTAATTTACCAGTGGATATGCGTCCACTGCCAAAAGAACCAGATTCGGAGGAACGCAAGAAAAAGACTTTGAAAAGCAAGATGAAGGTGAAAGAGAATAAGGACAAACCTAACATAAGTTATCCCACAAATTTCGAACACACTGTTCACGTAGGATTCGATGCTGTAACTGGAGAATTTACGGTATGCTATGCAAATAAAAAACACAATACTTCACTTTAGTTCAAAATGCACTTGCTTGCTGCTTAGCTAATGTACTATGGTACGGAGTATTCAATTTTACATGCCTGCCACCATTTTATAAAGCAACTTATTCGAATCCTGTAAAACTATTTTTTGCAATCTGTATGATATAAAAATTGGTCGCTGCAACTATACAACTACACAACTCAAAGATAACTCAAGTTCAAATCCTCTCTAAAAACAATTTAGTTACCAAAGGATGTAAGCTCTCCAAAAAAATAAAAATTTGTCATTTCAATTGTCCATTTTTTGAAGAGGTTTTGATCACACCATTTGGATTTCCGTACCATACAACAAAAATAAATATATTGGTCCACAAAACAAATATTACGATACAGTAAGTCGATACTTTGTCTGATGCTTCTTATGTCTATTATTTTAACCACAAGGGAAACTAACTCGAAACGTATTTTTTTCAAGCTGCCATTAAAAGTAAGTAAATTGAAATGACCCAAGAGTTAGTTTGTTTGCATTTTCATTCTTTATGAAGACCTGATTTAACGTTTGTTTCTGTTGCGGTTTTGAATAGATTAAATTTTGTTTGTTAAAGTTCGGGTGATAGTCATTAGACAATAGACACTAGTGTAGACAAGTATCTATTAACGAGCTTCAGTCAACGTCGCTTACAATTTTACGCTTACTTGCAAATCAAACCGAACACCTGTTGTTCGATCACTTGGATTCACCCAATCACAAGCACTTAGATTGCTGTATTTCTAGTGTCTTTGCTGATTAGTGAATCGAATACTTATTGCCTTAGAAAATTTTTTAAGTAAGTTGGTGCTAAGAAAAACTGACTTTTTGTTGTCTAGATTATTTTTTATACTGATACTGATATTTTGAGCTAAGAAAAGTCTACCATCCTTAAATACATACAGTTTTAGATTTTAGTTACAATTTTAAATTTAATTTGTAGAAATTCACTGTATAAAATATATTTTATCTTCTCCTCCCTTCTCCTATCTATTTTTCTCTTTTCATTTGACTTTTTAATTTCATCACAAAGTCTATAATCTGCTTGAATCTTACTTTCATAATTCAGGCACCAACTTCCTTAAGGCAATTTAATGGTTGTATATAATGTAGACAATAAATAATCCACGGTTTTAATAAAAACTAAACAGCCTTGAGAGAAAACGTCCTTTGTACTATAGAGATGATTAGTGTTGAGAAGCTCAGTATTAATAAGTTCTTTTGTAAAATTTGGTAAAATTAAGAAGAAAATCAAAAATTTTAAGATGTGCTTAGTTAGAAGTTCCTTAATATATTTTTAAATTACATTCATGTTCAGATTTTATTGAAATTATATACGTCTTAAGTGAATATTTAATAAAAACAATGTATTCAATTATAGAATTTCGGGTATTAATAACTGTAATTTTTTTCCTGATTTGTCATTCTGAAAATTAATTTCTTTTTTCAACTGATAATATTTTCCCACCATTTACCACTTTAAGTCCTTGATTCTGTAAAAATAGTCCTAATACTTTCTGTCTTGTAGAACCAATTGTAAAATTGTTTCAATTGTTATTTATTAGAAACATCAGAGCTATGTAGAATACTTTTTAAATTAAGGACAGAGAATCTTAGCCTATAGTTATCACAAGAAAAACACCTGTCGATTAACTTGGGTGTAATTATCGCAATCCATAAAACAATACCTATCTACTTTTTACTACCATCATTTTAAAGTCCTTTTTTCTGTCTCAGGGGATGCCGGAAGCATGGGCGAGGTTGCTGATGTCCAGCAACATCAGCAAACAAGAACAGAAGAAAAACCCACAGGCAGTGCTGGACGTTCTGAATTGGTATGACAACAGCAGTAAAGAAGCAAAAGGCTCTAAATTCATGACAACAACGAAAATGGTCGGAGTTGTTGGTAAGTTAAAATCCAAACAATAAGTATCATCTTCATCTGTGTTCTTATTATCTTATCTCTTTTAATTTTCTATAATTGAAAACTAAATTTCTCGTTGTCAACGTAAAAATGTAAAAAGGGTACGTAGACATTGAGAAATGTATCTGAATTCTGTAATAAACTTCAGTAATCTTTTCTAAGCGCCTATAGAAAGAGCTAGTAGCCCTCGCAACATAGGAGTGAGCATTGGTGTCGGCTTGGGAAACATGCGAGGACAAGCGATGTCACAGGCTTCCGGAAGTTCGCATTCACAACACTCCCTTAGCAGGTGAGTTCACCACATTTTCAACTCTTGCAGTTATTGGTGCCTGTTTTTGTTTTGAGATATAATAACATTACAGAGTAAGCAGTAGTAGTCCTAGCAGCACACCCACAGATGCCTGTGCTACAAGTTCTGAACAGGAAGACGAGCCCCCTCCACCGCCGATTTCCGCCCGACCCGAACGCACGAAATCAATTGTAAGTGTTTTATGATGTTTGTTTATGAGTTATGAATTTGCGAAGAGTCTGTACTAAATATCAAACCTACGTAGCTTAAACTATTTCATGAAAATTAATTTTTTGCAACAGTACACTAAGCCTATTGAAGAGGAACCTCTTCCACCACTTCCAACATCTCTCGGATCTCCTCAACGAAATGGAACACCACAACAGCAAAATCAAGCTCCTCTCGATAAAAATAAGAATCAAGCAACCCCGATTGATCAGTCCAGACCAGCTCAAAGCGAAAAGGCGAGAAAGAAGAAAATGTCGGATGATGAAACATTAGAAAAGCTCAGAACGATCGTTAGTGTAGGAGACCCAATAAGAAAATACACAAAAATGGAAAAGATAGGCCAGGGTGCATCAGGAACCGTCTACACGGCGATAGAAACCTCGACGGGTATGGAAGTGGCCATCAAACAAATGAATCTTTCGCAGCAGCCGAAGAAAGAATTAATTATAAACGAAATATTGGTAATGCGGGAGAACAAGCACCCGAACGTTGTTAATTACTTGGACAGCTATTTGGTGGGAGAAGAACTGTGGGTTGTGATGGAATATCTACCTGGTGGTAGTTTGACTGATGTGGTTACTGAGACTTGCATGGATGAGGGACAGATTGCTGCAGTTTGCAGAGAAGTTCTCCAGGCTCTTGAGTTTTTGCATTGCAATCAAGTTATTCATAGGGATATCAAGTCCGATAATATTCTTCTCGGCTTGGATGGTGGTGTCAAATTGACGGACTTTGGATTTTGCGCACAGATCTCGCCTGAACAGAGCAAGAGGACAACGATGGTGGGAACTCCTTATTGGATGGCACCGGAAGTTGTTACGCGGAAACAGTATGGACCTAAGGTAACTTTTCTATAAGTAGTAATAATCCTTTTCTTCTATTGTGAAAATTACATAGAAAGATTTTACCTATGTATATAGCTGTCTCACCATAAATATATTGTAATCTTGCAAACTTATTGATCCGAAGGTCGACATATGGTCCTTGGGCATAATGGCCATCGAAATGATAGAAGGAGAGCCGCCCTATTTAAATGAAAATCCTCTGAAAGCCCTCTATTTGATTGCGACGAACGGTAAACCCGAAATCAAGGAAAAGGAAAAGTTATCAGGAATTTTTCAAGACTTTTTAGACCAATGTTTGGAAGTTGAAGTCGAAAGACGCTCCTCAGCTTCTGAATTACTGAAGGTAAATATTATTAAAAATAAATTTAAAATATTAATTTAAATAATTATATAGATTAAAAAAATTTAAATCAATCATTAATATTAAAACTTGTATCGTAAGTTAAAATCGAAATTTAATAAAAAACGGTCTTAAAACTAGTTCAGACACAGTATATCTCGTTTAAGCAAGCTCTTTTTTTCAGCATCCGTTTCTGAAATTAGCAAGGCCACTAGCCTCGTTAACGCCGTTGATAATGGCGGCTAAGGAGGCTGCTAAGGGTCATTAGGAGAATAAAAGTTCAAGCAGCAGGATGGCGGAATGAGTACGATGTCACCAGTAAAGAAATGAATTACCCTCCCAAACGGTAACGGCACAATAATTCAATAATTTATAACGATTAATAAATATCATATATTATAAATATATAAATATATAAATAGATACTAGATAGATCTTATCCGATATCATCTGGTATCGAGACGCAGTTTCAAAAATTAAAGCGATCAAATCTCACATGTGGAGATTGCGAGACGAGTCGGTACAACTTGGTCTGCTGATGAGAAGCTCGTAATCTCTACTAATCGCTCAGTGTCTGATAAAAGGATTTTGATTTTTGAAAAGGAGTATTGATTAATCGAAAATTGAATATTGAAAAATAAAAAATGCCTTTAGGTCAGACACTAACATGAACGAGATTTTGACGACCGATGGTCGGTTATTTTCTAAAGATACGAAACGAGTATTACTGACTCTATGGAGAACGAGTTAGCTACGGATACACAACTATTTATAGCGAGAACCTTACTAGATAATACTGTAAGCAAATATGAACACGTACATAAGAAACAACTATTCTAATACATTATCATTCGAAACGTGTAAAGAAAATTATCTTTGAGTCAGAATTCTCTATATTTTTCGAACCGATTTGAGAAAAAAATTGAACAATAGGTTCTTTTCCTTCATTCATTGTGTGTAAAGTACGCCTAGCTCAAAAACCTGATTTACTCGTTCCACCGGTTTTAAAATTTCACCGTTCCTAATACTGAAACAATTAACTTGAAGGCAGCTTCGTCGATCATTAATTTTTAGCTTTATTTTATTTTATTTGTATGTATATTACCGAAAGGTTGTTTGATTATAATTAGTTCAATTAAATTGAGTTTTATTTAATATAAGAGGTATTAATGTGTTTGCTGTTTACTGGGCTCTCGTAGAAAGAAGAGATATTTTTTAGTAATTTATCAAAAATTGTAGACAAACGTAGATAAAAGGATCTTCCATTTTTAATTAAGATGAAGTGATGCTGTCTTATTTCACTTTTTAGATTTACTAAAATTTCGTTCATAATAAGGAACATGCAGGATGGCTACTGGACTGGGAAATTTATCTCTTCTCTTAGAATTTATTTTTTAATATGTACATATATTCAATTTATAACTATTAATCTAAACTATATGATTATGTAAAGAATTTAAAATTAATAACTAACAAATATTCTGTTTCAAGTGATAAAGTTTGTGAGCGAATGTTTTTGCTAATCAATATTTTGATCATATTTTGCTTTTATTTTTTTTACAAAAAATAAAAAAATAAGTTAATAAGTAATCATGAATTGATATTTTTTCCAAGATTTGAGTGGCCACTCTGGACTGTATTTTTTTATACAAATGTAAAGTTCCAGAAGATTTTATTCACAATAAAATCGAAAATATTTTTATCAGCTTTATTTTAAAAGCTTCTACAACCTATTTTGATCTCTATTTTACAGAATTGTTTAGAAGTAAAGTTTTATTTGCGACTGAATATTAGTTTTAGTTTAAATGTTGTGCAAAAGCTCTATGCACCTATTTTTAATTATTTAAATGAGCACTAATGAAAAGCCCAGTGAACGACGAACGAAACGTTTCTTTTTATGGATTACGTGATCGAGAAAACAATTGAAAATCTAACGAACGAAGGAAATTTTAAGACGAGGTTCAAACGTAGGAAGATTTTGTGACACTATAAAGTGCCTGCCTTGTCGTGTTTAGATACACGTAAAATCTACACTAGAATTCCAAATGATTGTGAACTACTGTCAGAAAAAATTGAGCACTTGATTTAGGACCATCGGAAAGCCAACATAGAATATTAAATTAAGAGCGAATTAGAAACGAGGTTTCCCAGCGAGCGTGTCGCTTTTCTAAATGTACTATATTTTGAAAAGATATCAAAGTATCGTAACGGAAACCTCAGTAACTTAGGAGGTTTATAGATCGTCTTTTCAAGTCTTGTTTTGCATAAATTGTCGTGTATGAATTATAAAATTGTGTAATGCGAGTGAAGGAAACGACTGTCAAAATAAAAGGAGAAATAAGAGTAACTTTTGAGAGAATAAGCGTATATCATTTGAGCGTGAAGTATTGTATTTAATTCTCTCTTCAGTTTTGTAACCTCATTATTACAAAACCTGATTAGGTTTTTTTATCAGTGTTAACGTCTGATTATATTTAACGAATGAAACAGCTCAGTTTATACTAGATTTATATTTTAGCTTGATTCGGATTCGAAGTTGATCGTCAACATGGCGAGGCTTTCCTCTGAATCGACTTAAAATGATAAGCTAGAGATAATGAATATAGTGGAAAAAATAATTGTGCACGTCTAGTATTAATAAGGGTATAATTACGTTAACGAAATATTTGATCACAGATCAAGACGATAAATGTATTAAGATGTGGCAGCAAAGAGGTCTTGCATTTTCATAAATATCTGTAGATTGATTCGCCTATGTCGTTATATTGTTGCGATATTATTCTATGTGCGGTTCAGTCTTTTTAGCAGCTGTTACGAAGTTTTAATTAGAATTATAGGTAAGGCATTCGCGTAATATTTGTCCTGTAGTGAAGGCATCATGTGATCTAAAACATACTTTCAGACTTAGCTGAGTTTTAATATTTTTATTACAAAATGCAAATATGATTTTATTACGGACTGATTTGTACTAAACTTTCAATTTGTTTCATTTTCTAGAACAGAAAAAAAATTGAAATTTTAATATTATATTTATTACATTTAAAGTTAAAAAATATTTTGAATAAAGAATATAAATTAAAACCATAAAAAAATTTAAAGTAAAAATGAGACTAATAAAAACATTTAATAAATATTAAGGTCCATAAATTTTAGAACGAATCCATGTTTGTATTTGTAATTAAAATATTAAATATCTAATAGCTCAACTACGATAATAAAAGCCCAGCTCTGTTTTTATAGACTGATTAGGGACATCAAATATTAATACAGTCCCAGGACCGAAACTGAATTCATTACAAGATCGCAAGTAAAAAAGTACAAAATCTGTACCATCGCATGCCTTAAACAAATGAGAGACGCTCATGAAAATAAACTTATAATTTTTAACGTGCAAGTATTTATATGGCTCTAGATTCTATTTAGTCGTATTGAATTCAGACAAAATAAATATGGAAGAAGGTTAAATTACGCGAACGCCTTGCCTTGAGTTCAAAGTGCATTTAAGTCACGAGAGACACGTATTATTATTTTAAAGACGTGAAATAGGTTCCTACTGAGATTACGAATGTCCCGCGAACGTATATATTAGTCATAGTTTTTTGAGATGTTTCTGAAAATGCTTCGCGATCTCGTATGTAAGAGGATTAGGCCTACAGCAGAGCCGGCGATTTTGAGTGATCAAAACTTCGCCAGTTTTTATGATTTGTAATTATTACCATTTTTTAAGTATTGATGTTATCGTCGGGAAAACATTTGAGAAAGAAGAGTTTCTCAGGAATGCAAATCGTTCTCTAAGAGAAACAATTTTGACAACAAAGGACAAAAGGAAAAAAAAAACAAATTAATAATAACTACTGTTGTAAAGATAACGCCTAGATTTTTGCGTATATATTATACTGTAACTCCTTTCAGTTTGTTTAAAAACGTTATAATATAAGGAAACATTTTATAACATACTGTCATTTTTGTATTTTCAACCTCTGATCCTCATTTTTATTTTATGTTTCATTTAAAATATAAATATTTATTATATAATATTGCAAAATTAGCAGAATTTCATGACCTAGGCAAATAAATGAACATTCTCAAGATTCAAATCATTATATTAATTTTGTTAATAAATTACAATGACTTATTTACAAACTATGGCCGCTGAATGATTGCAAAAATAACAGGACTTTATTATGGCATATAAAATTCTCACTCTCACCCTAATCTTTATCTTTTTATTATTATCACATATTATTATATGTATTTTATAATACATTAGAAGCAACAGCCTTAGAAGCTTATTGTGCAATCATGTCCTTCCCGAAGAGATAAGATGAAGTTTTTTCATTGTTATTGCTTTTTAGAAAACAGATAAACGATTGATAATTGTACAATATTAGAATAAATAAATGCTAGATATAAGTTGCAAAAATCCAATTATTCTGACTCATAGAGTCCTTCACAATTTTTAAAACAAGTCACCTTCGTAAATTATAATTAGTTTTTGAAAGAACAAAAATTGTTTTTAAAAAAGAATTCGCTTAGCGAATACTTGATGGTTTCTTGAAAGAAGAAATCTTGTAGATGTTGAGGATTTCACGAGCTACTCTTCTTCTCCTCACCAGCAGCATGGAACAGTATGGAGGCGGAGTTGATGCAGAAGCGCTTCCTCGTCGGCTTGGGACCGTCGTTGAAAACATGACCCAGGTGGGATCCACATTTGGAACAGGTCACCTCCGTCCGGACCATATCTGGGTTTGCGATCAGCAGTAGTAGATTTCCACCGACTATGCGTCGAGTGTCGACGCAGTTTTCATTTTCAGAGTGGTAGTGGAGCAGGAGGACAAAGGAAAGACAGAATTATAGAGTGTGATTATTCAGAGACTTTTCGCTATTTTAACTGACTGGCTGCTCTTTTCTTGAAGCTTCGATTTCTAATTTGAATTAAATTCTTCTAGTTGCTGATTAGTGTCTTATAGAAATTTCAGGCCTCTAAATAAGCTTTAAATGCTTTTCTTTACAAATTTCGATTAAAATTCAGAAAATAAACGAAAATGAATTCCATAAGCATAGAAATTCAGAAAATTATCCTTAATTTAAGAAAAACATTCCTCATTCCTTTTACTTTCTAATATAAGAAAATCAATGTATAATTTGTTTTAAATGGTTTAACTGACAATGTGCAGTAAAAATCTATTAGAAATCTAATCTAAAATCTTATAGTAACAAATAGAAAAAAAGGGATTTAATTTTCAGATTTGTAGCAAAATAAATAAAAAATAAGATCCTAATTAAATTTATTTATTTTTCTAATATTTTTTTTCATCTCTATTGTAAAAGTTGAAAAATAAATATTTGTTACTGCAAAATATTCTAAAAGAGAAAACAAAAGAAACATCCTTTTTAGCACAAGAATTACCATTATGAATAATAATTACTGTTTTAAAAAAATACCCATTAAACTTTATGAAAAAGAGAACGTTTAGTTTGGTAATTCTAATGTAAAATGTGCCACGAATATTTAAAGAAGTGAAAGTTTGAGACATTTACGTGCATCATACAAAATTTCTTCGCAAGGATCTGTAATGTGATACACTTTTTCTGAATTCCCAATACTTTGCCTATGAAGAATTTTATATGAATTATTTTCGAGAAATAATATAATTATGTAAGATAAAAACATTAATTTTATAAGACACTAAAATTTCCTTTAAATAAATCCTCGAAATCTTTATCCACTCTACAAAATCCTAAAATTTCTTAGTAAAAATTTACTATCAGGCGCATGTCTCCAATCTCAAATTAATACTTTATAACCCAATTCAACTACAAAAAAAAAACGACTTGAAAAACAATTTCTACAAATAACATTTTAAGAACAAATAAATAAAAAAACTATATGTCAGAAGACAAAACCTTTTTACAGAACAAATATTTTAATTCTTGCCAGTTGTTTCAAAAACTCGGCAGTGATGAAAAGTAAAAAGTAACAATCTAAGACGTAAAATCCAAAACAACGACGAAGAAAAATTAAAATTGCTTTTGGTAAGATAGCGAGCGTATTTAAAAGTGTTATTTTTTTAATTATGACAGGTATTTTGTATGTACAGCACCATTTTTAGTTTAATATTCAAAATGATGTAGGTAAGTCTATCACAATCACACTCTAAGCTCCGACATGCGGGATAATAGGCTTTGGGAATTGGATCACTTAATCGCATTCCTCGAGCCACAATATTAAATTTTATTAACAGCCTCTCAAGACATGATTGCGATTTTTATATATAAAGCATTAAAAAAAACGTGCGTAACATAAAATACAAACTACTGAAAATAAAATAAGCTCTATAAAAAAGCATTAACTACTAAAATTATCAGTGAATAAAATAAATTTTTTAAAAACAGGAGTTACGAAACAAAAAATTTTGGAATTTGGTACAATTTTTAACAATAAATTTCTAATATGTATTTCAAAAAAATATGAACAAAACTTTTTAGTTTGTAAATATTTTTTGTGGCTGAAGAAATACTTAAAATGAATATTGTAACTTAATTGGAAAATTGTAGGCTGGAATGGCTGGATAGGCACTTATTCTACGGTAAGCAGGTAAATTCTAATTGATTTGTTAAAACCAGTGCAGACTAAACTAGCTTGAAACAAGAGCAATGTTTTGGTTTTTGGTACAAGTCTTTAAAGATTTACCTGCATACCATCGAATACTTTATGAAATAACAAATAATATAATATTAGAAGTCTCCTAGCGACATTCAAAGATAAAAAAAACTGGGAAAAAGGATCGAAATCTGTATTATATAATAAGATACAATGCTTAAAAATGTAAAAATGTAAAAATGTAAAAATTTAAAAAAACTAATTCGCTGGCAGGCTTCTTATTAGATATTTATAATAAAAACTTACAACTACAAATCATAACTTTAAAATGCTGATGCTAATAATCGCTAATTTGCTAAACAAAAATTGAATTAGAATGAAGCTGAAGTAAAAAAATTATCTTTGAGAAGAAAATTAACGTACCATTGGAAGTATCTTTGGTCAATTTGACTCGTCCCTGATCTAAAACCTCATTGAATGCTGGCCAACCGCATCCGCTGTCATACTTTGTTTCTGAAGAAAATAGTTCTTGATCGCAAACAATGCAAGTGTAAGTCCCCTTGTCATAGAATTTATTGTAGCATCCGGTGAATGGTCTGAAAAGAATACAAATAGTTGTCGATGCGTCATAGTCTTAAAAAAAGGGAAGCCAACAAGTAAACTCTATTATGTGGACATCATTTATTTTTAAATAACTTGGCCCTGATGCATGAGTGCGTACTGAACTGAGGTGCACTTGAAATAGTTATTTTTAGTTTGTGACACTTAAACAGCGAGTTTATCAACACAATGTACACTAAGAAAACTTAAATTTGTTCGCAAAACGGGAAACATTCAAGACAATTTTAGGTTTGTTTTGTAGCTCTTTTAAGTCCTGAGAAAAGTGTTTATAAAAAATCTCATTAAAACTTGAGTTTCAAAATTGTCTGGAAGTTGAACACGATTCATGAGTATTTTACTTGGCTGGAGTCCAACGATCAAACAATATTTTGTAATAATGAGTAGGAAGCTATTTATAATTTTACAGCAATTTTGAAACGTCTTCCATTTCCGGTACGAAAATAGAAAACTAGTTTATGTTCAAGAATTTTTTTATGAGAAAACTGTTGTAAAAGAAGATTTTTTAGATTGAAATATTTCGAAAATAGTTTTTTTTTTTTTTTTAATTGGGGAATTGAAATGAATATTTGAATAAATTTCAACGGAAAGTCACTTTCATCAATAACAATGATAAGAAACTTATTTAGAATTTCTAAATATATAGTTGAAAAATGAAAAAGTACAATGAAAACAAAATCACAAAATTCACAATATTATAATAAATTTTTCACCATCGGAAAATTGTCTAAATAATTCCTAAATAAAAAATTCTGATCTATAAGCTTTTTAAAGTTCTAATTTTAATGATTTTAAAAATAGTTCATAGCAATTTAAATACAAATAATAAGAAAACTTATTAAAGTTACCTTTCTGTGCCTTTTTCTTGTGTCACGTGCCATTGTATAGGCGTCAATCTTTTTTTCAGCTCATCCTTATTGATTTCGGTCGTCATTTTCCTCACCGAATCTAACCAGATAACAAAGAAACAAAAAAATTATTGCATTAAACACAAATTAGTTTTAAAAAAGGCTTTCTTCTTATAGGTTAGATGAATTTGATTTTTCTATGAATAAATACTTGAGAATAGTTGGACTGGTTAGCATGAACTGTTTCAATTTTCAATCCCAATCTACCTGCGACCCAATTGTTCAAGGATAGAGATTGATATGAGATTCAGTGACGTAGAAATATTCTTATTTTCTTTTCATGAAAAACAAAGTCGACAACACTTTCCCAAACTCCAAAAATATTTTTTTCCCGACC
>JAUEJJ010000046.1:1106489-1117308 GCA_032164275.1 Synergus coniferae
AATATTCTTATTTTCTTTTCATGAAAAACAAAGTCGACAACACTTTCCCAAACTCCAAAAATATTTTTTTCCCGACCAGCCGACCTCCATCGGTAAAGTCACAAAAAAAGAGTAGAAAAACTTTTCGGTTTTAGATTTAGGATTTGTTTGTAAATTACACCTGGTTGTACATTCCAATTTAAAAAAAAAATTCGGATTTGACGACAGCTTATTCCAATTTTCCGAAGCTTTTTGTCCTTTTTGTGTTAGAGAGAAATTTGGAGAAATTCTTTACATATACCAGCATATACATAGTTTTTTCAATTCAGGAGCGTATCTATTTAGGGATCTTCTCCCGAATATAAAAATATTCTATTTTTGACGTCTTAAAATGGAATTTAACATTTGTAATTATGTACATACCTTTTTGGATTTTTGGAGTCAGAAAAGTAGACGGAATGCAAATTAATAAACGAGGTGTACTTTGGACTTGAGATCGAAACACATTTCTACAAAAAACGGAGATCATCTCACCGCAGTTTTTGAATGAAAAGGATGAAAAGCAAAGGAAACCTAACCTAGAGAGGTTATAACCTTCACTTCACTGCCTTATCATTTATCAATAATAGAGAAGTAGAAACTCAGAGGGAAGATTCCCTCTACGCTTGCACCAACTTGCACATTATATAAAAGCTTGTGCATTTTCTTCATCTATACATATATAAGAAGAATTTACGAAGAGAATAATAGTTAAAGTGAATGAAGATACGAAATAAGGCAGTTCTGTTTATTTTGAAAGGGTAAGATAATTTAAATAATGTTTTCCTGAATTAAAAGCATTTCAGTTTAGAATTGCATTAATTGTTACAATCATATGTTTATTTATCATTTTAAGCAATCAAAAATAAAATGGTTATTAAATTTAGTACAGTAAAAAAATCATTTAGTTACTTAGAAAGATTCGCTATCATAAATAAAGTGACCATATTTCAAATTTTCAAATGCTTAAAAACAGGAAGCTGACTGATCAGGACAGGGGGGAGGAAGATTCAATATAAAATATGCTTACAAAATACTCTCGAGTCATGAAACATTATATTTTAAATAAACACATTATCAAATGTTACATATGCAGGGATAGAATTCAATCTTTATTTCACTCTTAAAAGATTTTCTGTTTTTTGCGTTTCGTTTTCTGTAATTTTTGGATTTTCTAAAAGAAAAAACCCCTTTGGCAGGACATACAGGACATATTGTTCAAAAACAGGCCATTTTAGTTCACCTCCGCAGGGCAAATTGCTAAAAAACGACTGTCCTGCCAAAAACAGGACGTATGGTCACTTTAATCATAAACTATTCGTCCTTTTATCTTTTAGTTGCCGTTAATGCTAATAAATGAACAATGGAGTTAGAAAAAATAATCATCGATTGTGATGCAGGCAGTGACGATGCTTTGTCTCTTATTTTACTTATCGAGGCTCATAAATTAATGAAAATTGAGATTATGGCTATTACATGTGTTTCCGGAAATACTATTGTGGATAATGTAATTGGAAACGTTTTTAGGACTTTAAATATCTGCAATGCCCTTGAAGTAAATATAATTTATTTAAACAAAGTACATAAGTAAATTTTACATTTAAAGTAAATTAATCTTTAATTTTTAAACTCATCTTTTATTCCCTAATTGCCAGATACCAGTTTTTAAAGGAGCTTCTTCATCGCTTCTTTCTACTGAAAATGCAAGAATTGCAGCAGATACTCTATTTCATGGATCAGACGGTTTTGGTGACGTCTTTACTGATAAACCAGATATTAGTAAATTGAAATCAGAGCATGCTGTGTGTGCTCTTCAACGAATAATTTCTCAATATCCTGGTACGTCATCATATTTCATTGTAATATTTGAAAATCCATTCTTACATTTTTAAAAAATGATTAATCAGAAATATAAGATATTATTCTCTTTTTTTAGGGGAAGTTTCTATTCTTGGTGTAGGACCCTTAACAAATATAGCACTAGCTATCAAAATGTATCCAGAATTTGCTGATAACGTGAAGAAATTTTATATTATGGGAGGAAACTATACTGGTAATTATGATTTTATTTATAAAATCCAAGATCTAGCACTTTATTTCAAATATAATGTATAAAAACTGGTAAAAATAAACCTATGTTTTTAGGGGTGGGCAACGTAACTCCACAAGCAGAATTTAATTTTTACGCAGATCCTGAAAGCGCTCATATAGTTATTTGTAGTAGTAACAAATTATGGCTTTTGCCCTGGGAAACTTGTTTAAAATCAAGAGTGTCAAATGTAAGTATTCTTGCTTAATTTTAATAAATTAATTTAATAGTTTAAATTTGTATTATTCCCAAACGTTAAGTTTAAACTAAATCTTAAATTTATAAATTTAAGTAAGTTGAAAACATATTTTTTTCAGGAATGGAGAAAAAATGTTTTTGGACAAATAGACACACCAGCCGTAAAATTAATGAATGCAATTGAGGATGTAATATATTCTACACCCGAAAAAATGTTACCAACTTACACACCTTGCGATGCGTTTTTAGCTGGAGTGGTATTAAAACCAGAAATGGCTACAAGTGTCGTACCACATCACATAGACATTGAGTTAGGTGGAAACAAGACAAGAGGACAAGTTGTCATCGATCATTTCATGTCTAACAAACCCAACGCATTTATAATTCAAGATTTTGATTCCGAAATTTTCAAAGATCTTCTCCTTTTCGCTGCGAATCCTGTAAAATACAGACATAAATTGTCGATTGAACCAAAAATGGAGGAAAAAGAACATTTAAAACGGGAAACTTGTATTAATTGCAGAAAAATAGAACTCAGAACATTATGAGTTAATTTTTTTTAATCAGTTAAAAAAAATTTGAAAAAATTGTACATATGTAAATAAACTGTTTTCAAAACACCGAATTGAATTTCTGTTATTCGGTGATAATAAGCACTTCAGTAATCGCTAATCAGTTTTCAAATGCCGTGATTTTAGTCGAAGTTCACATATCACAAAACAATGGTAAAAGGGGAGAAAACGTAAGGAGGGGAAGACGTAAATAACCAGAACCAAGTACGGTTTCCTTCGACACTTATTAAATAAGAGAATTGTTCGATTTAAGAATGGAACGAGAGAGAATTATTGTTGATTGTGATGCTGGTACTGACGATGCTTTGGCTTTGATTTTACTCATCGAGGCTCATAAATTAAAGAGAATTGAGATAATGGCTATCACTTGTGTGACTGGCAATACTTTTGTAGATAACGTTGTTATTAACATATTTAGAATACTAGACGTATGTTCATTAAACGTAAGTTATGCTATTGAATTTAAATAACCAACTTTTAAATTAATTTATATAATAGGTAATTACAACAATTTCTTTTAAATATTGATGAGCTACTTTTTTTCAAATAGATTCCTGTTTTTAAAGGAGCGCATTCTCCCCTTATCAAAAAAGAAAATGATGCTACAATAAAGTCTCATGGATCTGATGGTTTTGGAGATATTTTTAAAGACAAACCAAATATAAGTAAATTAGAAAAAGAACATGCGGTTTCCGCAATTCAAAGGATAATTTCTGAAAATCCTGGTAATATATCATTTTTGACTCAAGTTTGTTCTAGATATAATGAAAAATAATTTAAAAATAATTTCCTTTATCTTTTATCATTATGATTTGATATATTTTTTAGGAAACATTTCGATTGTTTGCATAGGGCCCTTAACAAATTTAGCCTTATCAATCAAACTTAATCCAAAATTTGTAACTGATGTAAAACAATTTTACATAATGGGTGGAATATTCAATGGTAAATAATTTTTTAAATTCTAATTTTCTAAATTCTAATTAAATAACAAAAATACTTTTATGTAACTATTTAACTTTATTTTTTTTCTCACAGCAAAAGACCATCCTGTTCCAGATTTCAACTTCAATGCGGATCCAGAAAGTGTTCACATATTTTTTATGAATCGAAATAACAAGAAAGTATGGCTTTTGCCTAAGGACACGTGCTTAAAATCAAGATTAACACTTGTATGAACATTTTCAATACAATTTCGAGAATATAGACATAACTAATTATAATTAAATTAAATTGAAATACTGTTTTGCAGGAATGGAGACAAAATGTGTTCGGACTAATAGATACGAATTGTGTAAAACTCTTGAACGCTATCGAAGCTAAAAAATATTCTGCTGCAAAGGCTCTTTCATTAAATTACACACCTTGTGATGCAATTTTAGCTGGTGTGATATTGAAACCAGATATGGTGAGGAATGTAATTCCTTGTACAGTCGACATTCAATTAGCTGGAGAATTAAGAGGACGAACTATAATAAATGAAAGTGAATCAAATGTTTTTTTATTAGAAGACATTGATTCAGAAATTCTAAAAGATCTTTTACTCTTTGCAGCAGATCCGAATAAATATCCAAGAAATTTGCGTTAAGATTTATTCCTACTTATTTTTGTAGCCTATTTGTAAGTTCCAAATAAAACAAAAAAAGGTTTCAAGTTTTAATATTAAGAATCTGCAAGTTTGGAAGAACCCTAGAAATCTTTTTACAATAACATAACACGTTGTTAAATAATTTACAGAATTGATCTCAAAATTGTTAATGTTATTATATTTCGGAATCTAGCTCAATCAAGTTTTCTATAGGTAAAATAAAACAGATTCCTTTTTATCTACATTTCGTCGATTTTTTTCTATCTACAGGGAAACTTCCACTGACATTATGTAAGATAAATATAATTCTATTTACTGTTGGCTTGATTCTTGAATCTGCTTACGTACTTCTCGATTTGACTCTAGTAAATCGATTAACTCGGCGTGAATGTTGTCATTCTTTTTTTCCAGATTGTCCAAAGCTGAATTAAGCTGATCAAGTTTCTGGTTTAAAGCTTGAAACTCTGCAAATTATAAGCATTTCAATTTAGAATAATAGTATTAAAACTTGTACAGGGTGGTCAAAAGATTTAATTTTTCAATTTCTCTGATTTCCCTAATATCCAGAGTTTTGAACCAGACCACCCTGATTAAAAACTGGGAATTAAACAATATAATAATTAAAGTTATGTCAAAAATTATAGGTTAAAATCACACAAGAAGTAAGAATAGTGGAAATACATGAGAAAGAATAATGATTTTTATAGAAAATATTTGCAGTTTCTTTCTTTTACATCTTCTTAAATACACGAAGTAAGTCGAATTGATTTAATGCTTTCCAGTTTTTTAAAGGAAAAAGTGAGTCCGCCCTTAATATTTTGAGATCTAAAACATTCGCTTTAACATTTCTAAAGCATATTAAGATTTCCTAATTAATTTCTTACCTTCTTCACTGACATGTTCGTCTTCATTTTCCAGCTCCGCTTCATTTTGCTCATTTTCTTTGTTTTCTTGAGGTTGAATAGAAAACTCGACCATGTTTTCATCGGCCATTCAATCACATTCAATCTTTTTTGATCAGCTGATTTATTGTATCAGGCTAGGACGGCTAGGACGGCTAGGTATGTACATCTGTACAGATACCAACAGATACATACTGTCACATTGTGTCACATGATATCGCATGCACGCATGTCATATGTAAATAATTGGTGTGCTACTGCAAAAGTCACCCACTAATAGAAAATCAAAAATAACTGGAATTAACCAATCACAGATAAGTTTTACAAGAATCTGAGAAAATACATTCAGACATTTGTTAAATTCATGGTGGGTAATAAACGTAATAAATAAAAGTGTGAGTTTATGTCGTTTATGACATTCTGATGACATCACTAAACTCTAACCTATAAATGATGAGTTTCAAGGGTTTCAAGCAATTTCGAGTAATAAATTCGCGTAAATGCAAATAAAAGATATGTGTCTTTTCTGTAATATGTGTCTTCCTCCCTGATTGTAAGTGTTCGTCCTTTTGTCACGTTGAAATGAATCTGAGGTGAGTTAATTTTAAATTTCCTTGTTCGTGCTTGTGGTTTCTTCATTTTTAATTATTGACACTTAAATTACAACAAAGGCCTATATTCTATTTTTATTTTCAGTGTTACTGAAATTCTTAGTTATTTTAAAACCATGCGACAGTGTTTAAATATGGTTTTGTCTCTGGAGTCTCAGGTAAAGTTTTAATCCTTTAATAACGCAATACATTTCTGTCGTTTTGGAACAAAAACCAGATTATTTTGTAATAAAATAATTTGCATTTAATTATTACTAGGAATTTAGAGTTTTTAATTATCAATAAACATTTCAATGTTTTTGTTACAGAACAGAAAAGAAACACATCGATAAATGCGAAGTAGATTATAATATTTTCTCTCCATATGAAATGCTGGAATCCTCCAACAAATTATCAAGATGAACGGAATCTCAGGACAGTTTCGCAAAACGACATGGGACCCATTCCTGATAATTTGCCAAATAATTGCTGTGCAAACCGTGATGTATTTTTTTCTTGGTATCTGGATTTGGATAACGGCAACTTTCCTAGGTTCGACTAGATCGTTGGACTATGCGTTCCAGTATAAAGAAATTCACGTTCGTGATTTCGGTGGGCACCTCGTGATCTCTATTTTTATATTAAATGCTCTGATCGGAGCACTGGCTCTCTGGAGAATAGTGCAGAGAACGAAACAATGTATGGATTTTGCCTGTACTGCGCATTTAATTCATCTCATTTGTTGTTGGGTCTATAACGGAACTTTTCCGACAACTTTTAGCTGGTGGTGTTTGAATATCGTTTGTCTAATTATAATGTGCGTGTGTGGCGAATTTCTCTGCATGAGGACTGAACTTCAAGCGATTCCTCTAAGTATGAATAGTCAGAGAACAGCCTTGTGAAATTAAATGGTCGTTTTGGCTAATGCAGTCGTTTAAAAAATGTTAGTTAATTTATTAAAGACTTGAGAGTAATTTGAAATAAAGGTTTTCTTTTATAGAAATCTATTTTTCTGTAATTTTGTAGATTTTCCATTACATGAACTAAATGTATTCAAAAATATTTTAAAAGAAAATAATAGATTAGGAAATGTTCCTAGAAATAGTTTATTTCAAGAAAATCACAATGAAGTGACAGAAGGCGATCAAATTCACCCTTAATATTTACATTTGAAAAAATAATTACAAAGTTGAATTAAGATCTATAAAGCTAAGCAGAAAGTTTAATTTACAAAGTTTAAGTGCCTTTTTGCTTTTCTAATTCTGCTAAATAATCTGCTCTGAGCTTTTCATTTCTTTCCAGAATTCTCTTTTGTATAGATTCACCAGCTTGAGCTTCTTTTTTGGCGTTATATACGGTAAATGCACAATAGCAGAGAGCGATAACCATTAATAAATTTGCAACTCGAATTCGACTCTTGCTGTGTATTTGGGACATTTTTTCTTCTCTGAAAAAATAAGTTTATTGGATAAATTTTTTATATGTACATATATTTAATAATTTATTATGATCGTAAGTATTTAAAAAAGGGAAGAAAGAAACTTACCGAATTTGGTTTGGTACGTCGGCAACGGATTTATATTGCTTGTGCCATACAAGTAACCATTTATCGAAATTGTTGGGTGTATACATTGCAGGACCTGATTAAATGAAAAATTTATTCCTGATTTGAACATCAATATCAATATCTATTATATAAATTTTGCAGCAATGTATATATTTTTTTAATTAAAATAACGAACCCAGTGGAGAGTGGTAGACCCTTTTAGATCCAGGTAAATCAACTTGCTCTCCTTCTGCTTTCTTTTCCACACTTGTAGAAGCAGTGCTTGATGTTTCAGTGGATTTACTTCCACGAAATATTGTGTTCCCGTGAAAACTTCGGAAAGTATTTGCCAGTAATTTTTGTTGTAGTCTACTTCCAGACATTTTCTAAAAAAAAATATCACTTAAGTTTTTTAGATACAATTTTATAAATGTATATTGAAATTTTCTAATTTAAAATTTTTCAATATTAAATTGATATTGTAGAATATCAGTCGAAAAACAAATAAGTATGGAATCCAAATTTCATTTCATTATGCAATCTATTTATTTTGATGTTAAATTATTAAATAATGTCCCACTTAATTATTTTCAATTTTCGACTTTTGTTATTCATTTAACATAATCTTTAATTCATATTTTAATTGTTTGAGTTATAAAAAGTACCCATTTTATAATTTGTATTATGAATGTATTAATTTATGCTGAAGAAATACACTTTTGTATCTTTTGGGACCAACCTGCGACTTCGAGACTATCTCCTTGCAGATTGAAATATATTTTTTTTAGCACACCTTATTCACGTCGCACAATTAATTATTTTTCCTAATAGAGATAATAAATATACTGTCCTTGACACAAACTCCAGAAGATATTTCAATGATTTCAAAGTCTTTTGAAGGGTTTTGGTACCTTTTGGTACTTTTTTTTAGTAATTTCTGAACGCATCCAAGAATATATGGATGGACTATGGAGCACAAACTGCACAAAGTGCCAATTTAGGCGAGGGGGGGGGGTGTACCAGACCCATGGCCAGGCTCCCAGCTGAGCTGCTAAGGGGGCTAAGGGGTCACGAGGGGACATATTACTTGATATTACATAGATATTAGTATATTACCGTAGAGGGAAGATAGGTTCCCTCTACGATGTACCTATGTACCTATGTACCAAGTAAATTCAATTCAAATCTAACGCGAAATCCCTTTGATAGGTACAATTATTTACCTTATAATGTTCGAAGATGGAAAGGGGAACCAATGAACAATTTCGTGTCGTCAACTCGAACCAATCAACAAGTTCATAACGTCATGACTTAACAAATCATAAAGGAGGTCACGTGAGGTGGACTACGTGATTTTTGGCGCGTAAGAACCCTGTTTTCGAGATAGAAGGAGAGATAAATGTTTTTAAAAAATATTTAATTCATAATTGAGAAACTCGCTAAATTCAAATTTTGAATTTAGCTTACTGTAAATCATTATCTTGTTCCTCTCGATTATCAGCCTTTAGAACACGGTTTCTTTCAACCCTCTCTAGCCAACGAAGAGTAACAATTTAGAATTTCCCTCTCTAAAATCCCAATTTTAGCGGTCGATTGGTTTTAACCAATCAACAAGCAGTGCAACACCATGTAAATCGGCCAATCACTATTGGCTATAGAAGAAATCATTGAAATCATTGAATTAAAAATAGTTGGTCTTTAATTTATTAACAATTTCATATTTAGAGCATTTACAAGTGACTATTAAATTTGATCATCTGAAATCTCATTTCTTACGTAATCCAAAGCAAGGGAAATATCTTTGGATAAGTGGAGAAATCAAACTGAGCATGTGCAGAGAAGTAACCGAATTAATATTTAACTTGGTTCTTGATATTTCAAGATCTATGCTTAATTTTTCAAATAAATATGGGGTGCATTTTATTAAGAATTTAAATTTTAGTTATATAAAAAATATTATAAAAGTTTAGAGAAACTAAATAAATAATTGAAAACCTATTTTGAAGTTAAAGCACATAAGTTATTCTTTTATTTAATTAAGGAGTACATTTTTCTTGAAAAGACTTGCAATTTTATATTACACAACAGTTAAACTACTTGCTCATCTGTACATAATTATCAGTGATGATGATCTTCTTTATAAAATCGGAGCCCACAGTAACCACAGCTATGATTTCCGGGTTTATCCTGAAGATAAATACAGTAAATGTTATATGTTCTTAACCAACAATCAAACTCAAAATGATAAAACTGAAGTTTGTTACTTTTCACATCCGTAGATCAAAAAATAAAATAGTTTTCTCAAAGATTTGCAATTAATGATTCAAATAATTTAAAATAGCAAGATATAGTAACCAAAAAGGATATTTTAATAAAAAATTTTCAATACTACAGCTTTATATTTGACATTCAAGTGTGTGGAGTGATAAAATATGGAATGAATAGAAATGGTTTAGTCAGTCGATAGGTTCATGAACATATTTATATGACGAATGTTATTATAATTACTTACCAAATTTATATATACTTTAGGATGTCCAAGAGGTCCACCGCCACCATTACAAGCCACAATACGATCTTTTTGAAGAGAAGGTGGTGTTTCTTCGATTAATTTTATTGCCCAGTTCGGATTGACCTCTTTGGCCTTGTCAACGAATCTCACCAAACGATAATCGTTTTCTTCAAATTTCTGAAACAATTTGTGATTCTTGATTCATATTTTTTTGAGTTGACACTGTATTGAAAATAATAATATATAATAAATATTAAAATAATTTTAAGAAGACTACCTCTATGAAAACTAAAACCATATCGAATAATAATTGAAAAATGATAAATCATCAATATTGATGGAGATGATGGAGATAATAACAAACAGCACTTCAAAATTGAATTATTTTTCAAGTCTTTATGACAAAACAAATAATTACAATATAGCTGTCAAAAATCGAAATAAAAGTTATATTGTCATGGTATCAATAATCCGTATGCCTATTTTCACTGAAAAAAATATTTTTCAAACGAATTTTCAAGATTTTTTTAATATAGAGAACGTAGAGAACTGACGTAATGACTGCTTTTTTAGGTTAGGAAATTCTTACTCATTTTTGAACTTTTTACATACCTGTCCAGTGTGTGTTTCTTTGTCAGGGGATACCCAGGAAGCATATCCATGACTTAATAGCCTCAAGGGTGATTTATTAGCGAAATATTGCAGTTTATTTGCATCTTGTATCAGGCAAAGTGCCCTTTTACTCGCCATTTTTTCTATTTACATACACTCAAATCTCTCAAATCTTAATCTCTCAAATCTTAA
>JAUEJJ010000046.1:1146981-1160031 GCA_032164275.1 Synergus coniferae
TGGTCATGTCATTCAAGGTTCAAGGCCATATTTTTAATTCAAAAAGAATTCAACATCAAAATTGCAAATTGATAATTCTCAATTTTTTTAAATGCAGAAGCCGTATTTAAAATAATAAATTAATTGTAAGTAACTTATAATTGATTACTTTATGTACAAAAACTACAAAAACAAATAAAAATAAAAACCAATGCTTTATAATATAAATAAAAACCAAAACTTAAGGCTTTATTACAAGCTTTGCTTTGCGATGTATGAAGATTGAACTTGATTGAACTGATTGAAGATTTGAACATTTGAAGAGCCCTTAGGCCTTAAACCGGTAATGCGTAGCAGAGATGCGTAGTTTGCCGGTAGTCACTTGTGATTGGCTGTCTGCGCGCGCAGCACCTGCTGGCTTCGCTTCCTACCAGAGAAATGCTGCCATTGGTCAAAATTTAGCGCGCAATTTAAAATCGAATTAATTTATTCTATTTTGAATTGCGCGTCAGATTACAGCCAATGGAAAAATTTCTACAGCGGGAACGGGAAATCAACGAGCGCTGCGTGCGCAGGCAGCCTGTAAGAAAGGCAGCCAACCACAGCCAACTTTGGGAGCCCTGCTTGTGGATGGTTGATGAGCGAAATGAGCCACTTCCGTTTGAAACAGTGAGCGTTTCATGCTAAGTACAGTTGGATTTTACATTTTTGTCACTTATTTTAGCACTTGGTATGTTCTTATCAATTTTGAAGTGTGCTTAAAAACGTGAGAAAACGAATTTTGCGTAATTTGATTGATTACGCGACCGACAATAGTACGATTCGTTTGTTTCATCTAAAGAAATAATGGCCGACACTGAAGGCAAGAGATTGACCGAGCTTCGTGTTATAGATCTTAAAACCGAGCTCGAACGACGTAGTCTCGATAAAACTGGAAACAAAGCTGCTCTTCTTGAAAGACTTTCTAAGGTATGTATATTAATTTTTCTAAAAAATTTGCAACTACGTTTTCTGTACGTTTGCAACGTGGGTGACGTGACGCCATTTTAAGCTTATCGATCCCCGTTAGTTTTGTACCTTAGTATCATAATATTATTTCAGATAAATTTCTTCTGTCACCAAGTTTTTTATAAAATGCTCAAGTTTCCTGTCAAATTATTACTTTGAGTTTGTATACGAAAGGAAATTGGCAGAACTATAACTTACTCCAATTTGACTCTAAAGCCTCTAATTAATCGTTTTTATAGCTCATATTTTTGCACATAAAGCATTTTATAGATATTAAAGCACGAATATTTTAAGAAAGTTTATGCGGATATGATGTAGAAACGCTGATTGTATGAAATTGTTTGAATCGATCAAGTTCTGCAAATTATTCAGGTTATATTTCTTTAATTATTTCGAATTTTTTACGTTGTAGAATATAATTGAGTTCACATATTGATAAAACTATTTTCATAATAACATATTTTCATTGAATAGGTAAACAACTTTTTTAGTATATGTGTTTATAAAGCTTAGTCACCGAGTTACAGTTCGTAGTAAGATAATTTCGATAGTGATAGATAATAGTACAATTTTCTATATTATCTTTTTAAAAATACCATTCTCTTTTTATTAATAAAACTGAAATACGCGCTGCACCTTGAATTTTATGACTCATCTATATTAGTGCCCTTAAAGTGAACTTAAATTTAATGCATTCTATTTCTTAACTTTTCTAGGCAATTTCAGACGAGGGGCACAATCCGGAAGAGTTCCTTATTGTCCCATATGTTGGTCCGAAAACAGGCCAAAGAAAAAACAGTGGTAGGTGCACTTTAATATTATCAGTTATAAGCTTTAATGACATATATTTATTTTTAATTTAAAATATATGTATACATTTTGTAAAAGAATCTTCGACTTTAATTTTCGTTTTTATAATTTTTTTTAGTAACCGGATTAACGAACCAAGAAGAATCAATGGATACCTCAGACGTTCAAAAAGATGAAGCTTCTGAAGATCAAGATACTGTAGAAGAAAATTCTACTTCTGAAGCTGTAGAGAAAATTGTAGAACCAGAAGAAGAGGTAACGACACTTTTTACTAATAAATTTTTTAGTTGCTTCTAAATGAAATTATTGCTATTTTTTCTATGGTTATTTCAATTGCTGTTATTTTTGTAATTTTTACTAAAAATTTAGTTTCATTTATTTTAAGGAAAAATCCACCGATGAGAAAATGGAAGTTGAGGAAGGAAGAGAAGAAAAAGAAGCAAAGGAAGATCTAAATGGGCCAAAAGAGGAACCCAGCAAAGAACCTGAAGGAAAAGATAAGGAATCAAAGGAAAAGGAAATTGAGAAACTTCAGGATGTAGAAAAGGAAAAGAAGGAAATCCCTGCTGTCAAAGAAACTCCTCAGAACGTAGTAGATTCCGCTGCAGTTATTGAAACCAATGGAATTGATAATGAGGACTCGATAAATTTGACTATCGGTGAAGACGAAGAAAATCTTCTTGCCGAGGAGGTAATTAAAATTCTATATTAACTATTAATTAATTCTCTTCATTAGTAATTCGATTAATAATCTATTAATGACTTACTTATATTAGCAATTTATTCATATTCATGTGCCCTTTTCCTTTCAGGAGGCACAAGACAGGCAGAAGGGTAAGTCATGTTTTTTTATTCTCTTCTACCATACTTACAGTTTAGCCGTAAGCACGTTGTGCCTAGACCTAGTTCCCAAAAATAGCTTCGATTACGCAACTTCATCAAAGCGCATTGAGGTAAACGAACGTGCTAGAAGTAAACGTCTTCGTCGAGGACCTTCTGCTTATTGAAGATTCATCCCGAGTCTGGAGTTCAGGAATCTGGAGATCCTGAAATTGGCAGCGGACTCGACTCAAAATAAGATTCCATTACCCAGAAACTTGATATAGCGAGCTTTATCGACATCCTTCAATAATTGTGAATCCATCATCTTGTTCGAACATCACTCCAGGGATAGCAGAATGGGAAAATTTCTGTACAGGGAAACTTTACCAATAAGCACTAGTCTTTAAGTTAGTTAACTTTAGAATTTGATATGCAATTACATTAATTATACCTGCCGCATAGAGCATCGTTGGATCTTCTCTCAGCGAATATCAGAATTTAAGAAGACCCACAAGCTTTGAAAATTCTTTACAACTCAGCAACAATAGTTACTGCCACCAATCAAGAACGACTTTCTGAAATCTTTGATTGATTGATTTGATCTTGATAACTTAGGCCTAAAGTGCCTATACGTTTTTCAAACCAAATTGGTCCAGACCGCAGTCCTGATTTTCCCTTTATAGTTTCTCTTCTTGGCAGCAGACTTCTTGTCTGGAGAAAATAATTAGTTATTTAAGAGAAGAAATTTGCGATCCCCAAGAGTCACTTAATTGTTCTACGGGCACTAAATATCGCTGGCTCGGAAGCAGTCGGGAGTGCGAGCCAGCAAAACATTTTAGGGAGAGGAGATTCTCTCAGACAGTGACCACTATGCTACCTTGATTGTCCCTGCAGATGGCGGAGGAGAGAGGAAGAGAATTCAAGATAACAAGAAGGGAGACTCTAAAGGGAGCGGTAGAGCAGAAGGCAGCGCCAGCAACAAGGACGGGACCTCGGGAGCTAGCATCGGGACCAAGAGCAAGGACACCGGAGAAGGAGGCAAGAGGTTGGTCTCACATTGCTAAATGGTTCTCAGTGATTTAGCGACGATGTGTCGCACAACAAAGTTCCACGGACACACCGCCATTCGGATACAATGCCGTTTTGGACCTCGCGACTCCAAGATCACTTTGTTCGGCAGGGTCACATGCAAGATCACTTTATTCCCTTCTTTTTCAATAAAATGTGGAGTAACTTCACCTCGAGTATTTAGGCATAATTCTTAACTCTGGAAAGTATGTTAAGAACTCTGCTAATTGGCTAGCAAACTTTAATTGTATTATGCTAAGAGGGTGTCCAGCGTGCGGACAAAGTTCGAAAGAATTATAATACTATGTAAGGAATTGAAAATTGGAACTGGGAACTAGGAACTTGTTTCCTAGTTTTAATTCTTTATTTTTACTTTCATGAAGTAGAAGTTTTTGATGTAGCTGAAAGCTTCTTTAGAAGGAAGAACCTGAAAATGTTCAATTTTGTTTACTTGCCCGTAAGATCTGCGTAATATTGATAAAAACTAAGAGAAAACAATTAACATATAGAAAATTACAAAATATATAGAGTACAGAAGAAATGTGCCGTAAAAATACGGAAATTCGATTAAAAATTTCCGTTGGACACCCTGTTGCTAACTATGTGGAAACTTGCCACCAAATATTCTAAAAAAACGCGATTAAAAATTTTCTTGACTGAAAAAAAGGACAATTTCGGGTTGAATTTCTTCAGGTAGTAGCATAGAAGATTCTGTGACACAGAGTCGTGTTCGTGACAAATCAACTGGACTACGTTTTGAAAATGCTGTTTCTGAAGATCGGCGATGCAAGTGCTACTGTTATGGAAGTGAAGAAATATGTGATGTTTCCATGTGCTGATTATGTTTCTTAATACGTGCTACAGACTGAAGGATTTGTGCTATTTATCGGTAAAAGTTTCACATAAATGGAGAAGTAAATAACAATTGAGAAAAGTTTCAAGTATCGGCGGTACAAAAAAAAGTCGGACAAAATGAATAAGTTGCTAGCCAAATTTATGGGCTTAACATAGTTACAGAGATACTTATTAAGCCTTATTAGCGTTTAATCTTTACTTTTAATCTTATCTGTAAAGTAAATTTGAGATTTCTCTAAATTAATAAATTTACTGTTTTCAGCGGAGATTCCAATAGCAAGGGACAGAAGAGAGATGACAAAGGTGAATGTTTTTAGAGTATGTTAACCCTCGGTCCTCACACCTGGGTCTGTTAGACCCTATCCAATACTTGAGGTCTGACAGACCCAGGTGTGGGGACCGAGGGTTAAACAAATTTTTGTAGAGTAAAGATTTATCAAATTCTCGTGTGACGACTGGAACTTAGTTCTTAATTTTTTCTTGTGGTAATTTCAGACAAAAAGTCATCACAAAATTCATCAAACGCGAGCAGCAGGAACCTCTGGGTATCTGGATTGTCGTCGACAACTCGTGCCACCGATTTGAAACAGATATTCTCCAAATATGGAAAAGTAATTGGAGCCAAAGTTGTTACCAATGCAAGAACTCCAGGAGCTCGATGTTATGGATACGTAACAATGTCCACGAGTGACGATGCTTCTAAGTGCATTAGTCATTTACATAGAACGGAACTCCATGGAAGATTTATATCCGTTGAGAAGGTAAAGCCTATATTTTGTTTATTTACTTTCTTACTAACAGATTTATAAACCTCGCAATTAGTATCCGCTTTTGTTTTTCCTGGAATATTAAAAATAATTATGATTACCTTAGCAAATTATTCAAATAAAAAAGCTAATTTTTAATGCTAAAAATTTGTATAATGACTCTTGTTTCCGAAAATTGTTTACATATATCGAGTTGAGTAACTATTTTCAAGTTTATAACTTCAATTTGTTTACTCAAGCTTTCATTTTAGTAAATTTAAAATTTACTCTGTTAATGTATTGTTTATTTATTTCTTCAAGAGTCTTAAACATTAAATTCAAAGTTTACGTTTGTGAACCCTCAGAATTTCGCACATTTAAAAAAAAAGCACCAGACGACTAACAAGCTTTTTTAAAACATTGCAATTCAATTTCATTAACAGGCAAAGGGCGATTCTCAACAGAGTCATATGAGGAAGCGAGATTCAAACAGCGGAAAGTCCGAAAAACCAAAGGAGGAGAAAGAAAAACCCAAAGATAATCATCATGAATCAATGGAGAAAAAGGAGAATATGGAAAAGAAGAAGGAATCAGAAGAGAAGGAGAAAGAGTTAAGTAAGTAACTTGAAACAACTATATGTGAACAATTTCTTAAGTAATTAATTAGTCATCAATTTATCAATTATTTTATTTTTAAGGTGTTAAAAAACCTGAAGAAAAGGTAGAGATAATTGAAGAGAAGAAGTCTGACAAAGAAGTGGAGAAGAAAGAAGACAAGGAGAAAGACTCTGATGCACGATCTACAAAATCAACAAGCAAGAAACCAGAAAGCGAAAGAGGAAAACGCGACGAGAAAAGACTTCGATCCTTTGATCGTCACAGATCTCACAGCCGTTCTCGCAGTCGAGAACGTCGTCGTCGTGATGACGTTTTAACTTTTGCCAAAATTAGAGTGCGTTCACTATCTTATTTTAAATTCCCAATATTTAACATTTGACCATACAAATTCATACAATTAAAACTGTCATTAATTAAACTTGATTTGTTTCTTATCGCAGGAAGAACGTGATAGGCAGAGACTGCGCGAAAGAGAAAGACTTCTTCGCGAAGAAGAACGCAGACGTCGTGAAGACATGGAAAGACAACGGGAGGTGGAACGTAGACAAAGAGAAGAGGCTTCCCGCCTGGAAAGAGAACGAGAAAAACTGCGAAGAGAAAGAGAGCGAATTGAGCAAGAGAAAGCAGAACTTCTTCGCCTGGAACGAGAGCGTCAAAAACTCGAAAGGGAGAAACTGGAACGCGAGCGACTTGAGTTGAAGAGACAACAGATGCGTTTAGAGGAAAGTCGTCGAGTACCACCTCCTCCTTCTATTAAAAGAACATCGAGTGATAGACGTGATCCTAGAGACTTATACGTTGAACCTGAGAGAAAACGTTTGACCACAGAACATAGCCGAAGACACAGTCCTGAAAGAGTTCCGGACAGACGCACAGATATTTTAGACCGCGTTTCAGACAGGCGAATGGACACTTCTCCTCCCACTAGATACGATGCTAGCAGGTTTGCTTTTTTTTTATTAATGATTTTATTTTTATGTTTTGTTGATGGATTATATTTTGGTTACTTAACAGCCTTGAAGACTCTTGAGTTTTATTATTTTTAGAAAATTAATTTTAGAAAAGGAAACGAGGTTACTTGTTTTTATTTATTTTTTTTTTTTAATTATAAACAAAAGTTTCTGGAGGGCATTGGAGGGTTTGAATCGTTGTGGTTTGAGTTGAAATTGAAAAAGTTTTCAACGCTTGAAGATCTGACCACGGTAAAAATAATTTTAATTTTATGTAAAAATAATGTTAATAATCAAGAAGAGTACAAATATTTATAAAATTTTAACATTGCCACGGGTTCTGCGGATATAAGAATTTATATCCGTTTCGAAACTAATGAGTCAAAATTCCAAAACAGATCAGCCCAAGATTTGGGATTAAAGAAGGATTTCAAAAGAAGCAGTGACTTTTCTTCTCGTGGCGGTCGACCAGAAGCTTTTACTGATGTTTCTCGAGGAAGAGAGGTAATCGTTCGCCGCGAACCTTTACCAACTCAAACCCCAACAATCGACCCTCGTCAAGTTAAAGAAAGGTACGTTTATTGTGAAAAAATACATGGTTTTTGTTTTTCAATTTTTCAAATTAAATTGTTTGACTTTGTCTACATGTAGATGCTAATTCACAACTTTCTAATCTGATTTGAAAGGTATGAGCGACCCAGTGCAACATCATATGGCCGTGATCGAGACATTCGCCGATCAGAACCCGACTCACACAGAAGTTCAAGAGACAATCACGGAGGTCGATACAACGAAAGTTCCAAACCTCCTGGATCCAGTGCGCCTCGTAAGTACAAAGCAGTTAATTCCTTTCGAAGGCCATTTGCATAGTATTAATATTCAAATGCTGCAAATATTAAACGTATTTTGTTTTACGTTGACAACTCATTAGGAGCACAGAGATGCCTTGTCCAGATCTCATCTGACAATTGAAAGATAACCAACTTACGAAGCATTCGATAAAATCATTCGGCTTCTCATAACGTTCCTGAAATTTTTTACAATTAACTTCGAAGTAGCTTAGAAACATTTCAAAACAATTTAAATTTTAAATTTTATATTTTCATATGCAGTATGCAATCATTGGTAATCATACACCAAAAAATACAAGCTTTTCCGTAGATTAGATTTTGTTTCTTTAATGTAGATTTATTTATGGAGTTTAGATGTTTACAAAGTACACTAGAAGACTAGATTGTGAGCATGATTTTTCAGTTTAATTTAATTTTATGACTTCAATAAAATTGTATTTTTTTGTTCTTTTTTTTTTAAGCAAATATTCATTGCTGTGATTATTTATTGTTTATTTTGCAAGTCGATGCATAACTCGCTGTGAAAAATATGTTTTAGTAAATTAATTCAGAAGGATAGAAGTGTGTAGATTATTACGAATCGTGTACAGCTTCTTTCCAATAATAAAATTCATATTTGCATATATTCTGAGTTTTATTGTAGTAAGTTGTACCTGTTCTAGATATTTCAAATCGCGAATGAAATATTTTATTCCTTTTGTTTTGTTAATTCATTCGTCTTCATTTGCTTTTTTCATTTTGTCGGCATCAAATTCATTCAAAGTTGTCAAGGTAGATAATATTATTGGATAATTAAGCTTGTGAGAAATTTAAATTAAAAGGGTATCAAAGTAGTTTAACAGATGTTTTGAAATTGATTTTAGTAGTTATAAAATAGAAAATTCTTTGTATCTAGGTGATAGTCGATACGTGGATAGCAATCGCGGACCAAGTGGATGGCACTCGGGACCACCTGCAAAGTCTTTTAATTCTGTGCCCAGTGGAGGCGCTCGTGATCCGCGTAATGAAACTTCCGGCTGGAGTGGGAGATCATCAGATAACGTTAACAGGTGATGGTGACATCGACATTTTCTAGTTAGGTTTAGATAAAGCAATTTTATTCTTAATTTGTTTAGTAATATCTCTGCATTAAATCTATTTAAACAGTCTTTATTTCTAATCTCAAATATGGCGAAACTAAGGGAAAATTCTTCAACAGGTGGGGTAATTCGAACAGTATGGGAAACACGCTAAGGCACCCGGGACCACCAATGTACCAAGGAGGACCCTTGCCGTCTATGGGAATGTCTGGACCAGGAGCTCCAACCTCCTACGATCGATTCGACCCCTACAAAGGATCCATGCCTATGAGAAAATACTAAGTGAGCTTGAATTCAAATTCATCCAATGGAAGGAACACAAATGCCAGTCATGATTTCGTACATTGTATATGTGCACTGAAAGGATAATTCACTTTTATAAAAGTGGATTTAGTCATAAAAACTACAATTCGGTAAGCTTTCGATAATTCATACCGAAGTTTGATTTGAAAACATCACAATTCTGACAAATTTTACAAATTTAGCAATTGTAAGTAAATCGCAACTAAAACTAAATTGCAATTATAATTATAATTGTTTGTAATTATATTCCAATCGTGATTTCAACTAAATACCGATTGATTACAAGTAAATTACGGCTACGTCCCACTAATTTTTATAAGTCGTGCACGCATTCACATGAATCATATTCGTTTTTTTATACGATTCCTGGCCAGTAGTTCAAAATGTAGTTTTCATTTAGACTCGACTGTTCGCTACAAGATTTTAAGAACGTGACATTTCTCTAGATTTTGTACAATGAACGGAAAAAGTTTACATAATTCTTTTTTTAATACTGCACTTCTGTCTTGTTGTTCTTTTTTTTTTATATATATATAAAAGGCAATTCTCATTACATTGCCGCGAATGTAGATTTTTATTTTACATGTACTGATCAATTAGTGCACGAGTTCGAATCCCATTTATGTTTTAGAATCAAGTAGGATCGATGATATTGTACTATATTATTACAAAGTTCCTGCAACGCAGAAATTTAAATGTAAGTATATCTCATTTCTGCTAGCAGTACGACGTTATATATGCCACGTCGTGATGTAAAGAATATCTTGAATAAACCTAGGATAACAGCAATCAAAACTCGTTTTATAAATTATTTTTAGATTTATTAGGATTTTATAGGCGAAACTTATACAGTTCATAGTATCGAAATGTACAAATGTACGGATATTTTTTTTTTTTATATATATATATATATATAAAATTTACAGACATCAGTACCTTCGCCCACGAAACCCTTCTCTTATTTTTGATCTATGCTTATATTTAGGTCTCGGTCTGTTTTTTCACTCCGTTTCCAAATTTAATGATAGCTTGAAGTGTTTTTTTTTTGCGGCAGTAAAACTGGATTAATTCGACACACATTCAGCAGAAAAATAAGAAATTTAATGCCCAGGGCGAGGGACCATAAACGAAACGACAAGAGGAGTCGAAACTGGAAGAGCGGAAGGAGCGGAATGCGGACGCGTTGATACGCGATTGCGTGCGTGCGTGCGTTCTTGGTGTGACGAATCGTCTGGAATCGTCGAAAGAGTTGAATTTGAAAGACATCAGAATACAAGAGTGGTAGGGAACACTTTCCCTTAGTCAGAGGATGGCGCCTCCTTGGAGGAAAGGTGAAAAAGAGAGAGAGAGAGAGAGTGTGTAACAGTCGAAGTAAGTGTGTCGAGGTCTTTTCACGGACAGTCCTTGTAGTCGGAACTGTTCGTCGCGACTTCACGCGACACTTCCGTCTCCCCTGTCATCTTTTTTCTCCACCAAAACTATCATGCACCACTTCTAGATTACCTTTGGGTTCGCGTGCAGCCTCCGCCAAAAGTGATCCCTCGTTTTGTCGAAAAGTGTCGTACATGTTGAGTGCAGTGTCTCTTTAATGGAATGCCAGAAAAGAGGATCTGATGTTTGTTTCTCTCAGAATGTCAATGTCCGCACTGGGTAAGTGCAAGTGATTCAAAGTTTGCAAAATTGCTTTCACAGCCAGTCTTGAAGAATTTTTTTTCACTAACGTTTTTACTGTTTTTTATTAAGAAATTCTATATACAGAAATTGTTAAGATTTTTTATACTTTTTCTAAACTCTGGTTCTTCTATATAGATAGGGTTTCTCTGAAATTCAATCTGCAATAACAGTTGTGTCTACAACAGTTAGAAACAATTTTGCTGGGGATATAACTGTTTCTTCTACTGAAGCTAACTTTCTTCATTGATTGTCCTATTGGTTTTTCTTACATTTTCATTTTAGTTAGACTTTTTTTACAAGTGGAAAATCTCACTCTTGACTAGATTTTTTATTAAATAAAAACATCATCATTGATGATAGAGATTACCGAATCAAAACAAATATTAATTGTTTGGAGAAACTGGTGGCCTCAAAAAAACCATCTGACTGTGGAAACTTGAATCTCTCTTCTTCTGTATTAAAAGCATATCTAGATACATATTTAAGACTGAAATATACTCTTGCTTATATATCTTATATACAACAACGTATCTAGGTTACCAGGCAGAGTACGTTCACATCATGTGTAACAAAGAAATCCGTCGCTCTTTCGGGAACGTTAAAGCAATTAATTTTTTAAGGTCAATCATTGCACTAATCAGGAAAAATGTTCAGTTTCGAATCTTCCTCGAAAAACAATATCTAGCTATTATCAACTTTGAATCTGACTTTTTAAATTTATGAATGCAAATTTTAAATTAATTTTAAAAATTAAATCCCAGAAAAAATGTATACATATTTCACGTATTTAAAGTTTAATTTTATAAAAGTAATTTAAAATCTTATTTTAAGATCTCTTTACAAGTAATAAATATCTTGAAAGTGAAAATGCATATTACTCAGCAAAAATGATTAACGGCAATTTTAAGAATCTATTTGCGATTATATAAAGGTTTAAGAATTTTGACATTACTCAATGATTAAATATCCGGAAAAAAATTTCATGTCTTCTTTACAAACACATGTTTGGATAAATTAATTAAGAGATTGACAAGTTCGAGCTGAAAGTGAAAGAGCTTTGGTTTTTGTTTAATTCTTTATAACAGGTGATTAATATAAAAAGTATATTTTTAACAAACTTACTTTCACCAACTTTGCAGTGCTTTTAATCTTTCTTCTCTCAGGATTAAGATATACATCAACAAATAATTTAATCTTCCTTGAACCGGTTTTAAAGAAATTTTCAATGATAATTTTTTTTTTGTCACTGGAAAAATTTCTTAGGCAATTCCGTTTTCCTCTACAAAACGTGATTTCTGAATAGAATATACATATAATATAATCGAATAGTCAATAGAGTATCTTAATCTGAAATTATTTCAGTAAAAATGCGAATACAATAGTAATAAATATTGGATGACGAAAACTGAAGATAAGTTTTAATTTTAAAGTGATTGAAAAATCATAGGCTTCTTTGATCACTGTTATCAGGCCTTGTTTAATGAGAAATGGGATGGGTTTGCTAAGTAAGTAAAGGAAAAAGAACTTGTAGTTTGATAATTAAAAAAGGTGGATTTCCCCAAGAGTATATGGCTCTATACAATTGCTTGTATACTCGTCCCTGACCAGAGATAAATGATCGTTTCTACACTAAGTACATACAGCATTGCTATCAGCGATGAATCAGTGAATGGAACAGAGTGGAAGAAAGGCACACTTTCTCGCCGGATAACTTTCACCGTCGATGAACCTATCTATAGCTCGTAATTTGAATTGAAAAATCCTGTTTGAGTGCTAGAGCACGTAATTCAAATTTCCAGTTCCAACTTCCACCCACACCTCAAAAATATAATCTCAGAAAAAACTCTTGATTTCTTTAGTCGGCAGTAGATCACTGATTAAAGCCAGATACTCCACATAAGTTAAATAGTCAAATACATCCGTAAACTATTAATAAAATAGAAGAAAACTGAATATTCTGACAAATTAAGAACGTTTCAAATTCAACAATTTAAAAATAAATGAGTAAAATTCTTTGTAAGATCAAAAAACATGTTAAATGTAGGGTTTTGACTTTCAATGAAAAAAATATGGTCGCATCTAATTAACACATATTCGTCATTAACATAGTCTTATGCAACAGACCAAGTAAAATTCCTCGAAGGATTGAAAGTAGGGTTTAGGTATATGATCAGAATAAAAAATGTTCTTGCATAAAGCCAAATGAATGTGGCGTAATGGTTTACGAGTCAGGTGTTGGGATTTCCAGGATTCTGTTTAAGGATTGATCAACATTAGTAAAATCATA
>JAUEJJ010000046.1:1162088-1178191 GCA_032164275.1 Synergus coniferae
CGTCCGTAAGTTCCAACTTGTACAAAATCTTAATAAAAATTTAGAAATATAAAAAATACCGACGTGATTTATAATAGCCTAATGAAGTTTTTTAAACTTTCTTCTCTGACTATACTATAAAATTAACTATTAAATAATTTTTCAAAAATCAAAAACCATATTTTTTTAAATTTTTCTAGATTCGCAGCTCGTCAATTTACTGTTCGCCTTGGTGACATTGACCTTGAAAGAGATGACGAACCATCTACCCCAGCTACTTATGCAGTAAAGGATATTTACGCTCATCCAAAATTTTCGCGAGTCGGATTTTATAACGACATTGCAATTTTAGAATTAAATCGTCCAGTTCGAAAATCTCCGTATGTTATTCCCATCTGTCTGCCAGAAGCTAGATATCGTGGAGAACAATTTGCTGGCGCAAGACCAACTGTTGTTGGGTGGGGAACAACTTATTATGGTAATTGCGACTTTAATAATAGCAAGACCAAAAGTATTTTAGTCACTCAAATTAAAATTAAAATTTCAAAAAAATATACACTTAAACATTTAAACCTAGAATGAATTTCTTTGAAATATTATATTTATTTACAGGTGGAAAAGAAAGTACAGTCCAAAGACAAGCAACATTGCCAGTATGGAGAAATGATGATTGTAATGCCGCCTACTTTCAACCCATAACTAGCACCTTTTTATGTGCTGGTTTTAGCCAAGGTGGGAAAGATGCCTGTCAAGGTGACTCTGGTGGACCTCTTATGCTTAGAGCAGAAGGTCGTTGGATGCAAATTGGAATTGTTTCCTTTGGGAATAAATGCGGAGAACCTGGATATCCAGGAGTATATACTCGGGTTTCCGAATACACAGACTGGATTAAATCCAATACCCGCTAAATTGAGATTTTTCCTTTAAATTAAAATACTAAAACATTCGGTTACTTTTAAATTTGAACTTTTGAATTAAAATATTTTTGTTTTAGAATTCGATTCCTATTTAATTTCACTGCTATTCTACATGAAGGAATAATACATTTTAATTTATTTAAGTAAAAAATTGATATCAAGTTGAAGCTAAATTAAAATATTATTTAATTAAGTAAGTAGTTGGCGAGTAGAGAATAAATATTAATATTTCATCTTCTATCAGTGCCAAGAGCTAATCTTTTGTAATTCTTGCACTTTTATCGACGCACAATATTTGCACGTCCGCGTGGTAAATATTGCAAAACGTGATAACGATTCTGAAAAAGTTCTTCAGAAAAGTATTGTATATAATTAATTATTATGCGCATAAGTAATATATTATTGAATGTATCATTGTCGTAACCGTCTGAACAGTCGTAAGTTAATTTCACTGTATAAAATAACTTTCTACGATTGCTAATATAAGGAAATGTACATACACTTGTTGGAAATAACCGAGAAAAGTATAAAAGAATAAAATATAGAAATGCTTTTATTCTATATGCGGAAACTCGTGAAATATTTCGGAGTCTTTAGCAGAATGCTCTTTATTAAATTATCAACATATTTTAAAATAAATAGAAAAAATTTTATAAGAAGAATGTATTTTATTATTCATTTTATGTAGGCTTAATAGAAAACAAATTTTAGGTTTCCACGAGCTAAAGCATTTTTAAAAACAATTGATTTCTCAAAAAATAACAAGATGACATTTGTTTGCTGTTTTAATTACGATTAAATTTATATGTATTTTAACTCAAATCAAATCATATTTTAATAAAAAAATTTTTCACTTTTTTTTAAATAATGCAAGACTAAAAAATACTTGAAAACTTCAAGATGCGTAAACTAGATAAGTATTTGTGAAATGTTAGAAGAAGGAATTGCAAGATGGGTGTCATTTAATTCTGATAATCTAAGGTATGCAAAAATAAATTGAACCTAATATCGGTTAAAATATTGAATATTAATATTAATTTGAAAACAATTTAGATCGCAATGTTGTCGTTGTCATTCTTCTTTCACCTCAATCAACTCTTGTATAAATAGTTCTCAATTAAGAATCTTTAAAAATAAAGTAAAAAAGACTAAAGGAAGAAGCTTTCACAAAGCCACGGAAAATAATCAAAATCTTTTATGCAAAAAGATGACATCGATGGAAGTAAACGAGTAAGATATTAAGAATTAATAATAAAAAAAAATAATTAACTAATTGAAGACTATAATTTTTTTGAAAGGGAGAAATCCTCTGTTTTAAAATCCAAGTGTAGAAGTATTTCAGTCGACGAATTAGAGAATGTGGTAAAGCAAATAATTGAAGAAGCTCTTCAGGACGATGGTTATTAATTAATTATGTTTTCCTTATTTATATTAAATAAAATATGAAATTCATTAAAAGTACTTGTAAAAATTATCATAATGTTAATTTTTTTAGAGGAAACAATTCAGTTGCAAATGGTGGTTTGTAAAGAAGACTATTTTCCGAAATTTACGAAAGTTACAACAGAAAATAGGGAGTCAGAACAAGTATTGGAAATCTCGACAAACAAAGAGGAAAAATCTGAGAAACCCAATTTAGAAAAAATAGTTTCGCAAATTAATAATAATTATGAAGAAGACCAACTTAGTAGAGAAGAATCTAAGAAAAATTTGAAGAAAATTTCAACTTCCATTACTACAAATGAAGACTCTCTAATTTTCAAGGTACTACAGAAAACCTCATACGATTCATATGATTTAAACATACGGATGAATATATTCTGTTTCATTGAATATATAATCTAGGAGTCTGAGACAAAAGAAAATAAAGAATCTAAAAATATAGAAAACTGTGATAAATCTAGACGAATTATTAATGACTACAATAATTTAAAACCAACTGTTAAGAACAATTTAAGGTCTAAATTAACGAAGAATCAGGAAACAATCGATAAAAAAGGGTGAACAAAATTTCAGTAAATAGTGAAAAATTTCCATGTTGATTACTGTTATACAAATGACTTTTGAAATATATTTTTTCTTATTAGGGAAGCAATTCAGAGTAAAGGCGATTTTACTTTCGAAGCCTGGAAGCAAGCAAAAACTAGAGCTTACAAACAGTTATTAAAGGAAGAAAATAGAAAAAGACAACGAGAGTTGTTAGAAAATGAAAAAAAATTGGAAAGAGAAAGAGCAGCACATGTTGTAACTAATAAAACAAAAACTATAATATTTGATAATTTCAATAATACAAGATAAAAAGGATTTTAAAATATTTTATACTTGCAATTGATTTAGGTCTATTTGAATTGGAAGAGAGATCACCAAAAGCAGCAAAAATTAAAACATAACAATTTAAAAATAGCAAACGAGACAACGATGGCTTTAAAAATGAAATCTGATGAAAAATTTAATGCAAATTTGGAAGCTTTTGAAGAATGGAAAAAACGAAAAGACGCTAAATTAAGAAAGGAGAAAATTATGAGGAGGTAACAAATTCATGTTTTCACGAATTTAAACAAAAAATATCCAAAATAATGTACTTAATAGTGAATAATTTTCTAGAGCATATCAACAATATTATCATCAAAATAATTCGACATCACCAGAACAAACAGAAATTTGTAACCAAAAAATGAATTTAGATTTCGATACTTGGCTCGACCAACTCGACAACGTTTTGCACCAAAAATATTTGAGGGAAAGACGTTTTCAAGTTAAATCTTTTTATTGTCAACCTACTTACTATGGAACTGCTGCATTAATTCAATAAAATTAAAATCTTTTCTGATAATATAATCAAAATTTTGAGGCCGAACACATATACCAAATAACAAATTACAAAATTCAATGATAAATATATATTTATCCTTAAACATATATCTCATTAATATAATAATTCAGACATCAGAAAAATTAAATTGGCATCAATGACTAGAGAAAAAAAAATATTCACTCATTCCCGGAATGATGAAGTCAATGGAATTATAACGTGAATAACTCAAAAGATTTTGTATTACGATTTGTCCTTGTTAATTTCTTTTAAATTATTCATAGCTTTTTCGACCAAAGCACCTAAGTTACGTGGCAAATTTGCTGGAATTAAGGTAGAATACACTTCTTTCTTGGAAAATTCGCAATCTTCTACATTGTCGTCATTCGCCAGATCAGGCTCGCTATCCCACGCATGCTTGGTCGAAAGATCGGAAACAAATTCGTCACCTGAGACGTAAAGGTACCCAACTGTTAAATACTTCTTTCAAATTGAAAAAAATTTATTTTTGATTTTTAGTCCGAAATTTAAAAAAAAATGGAAAACTTACATTTAATATCTACATCCGCCCCAGTATATCCTTCTAAGAGTTTCATTGTTGGTGATTGGACAGCACTGTCTAATTCACAAATTCTTAGAGCCAAAATTCTGAAATGAAAGTAGAATAATAGATTAGCGATACAATATTATTATTAAATTAATCATTAGAAAACTTTAGCAAGTTGTTTCACGAAAATTATGTTACTTGTTCGCTTTTCTTTGATGAGCTAAAGCCAGAGTTTTATCGTTGAGAGCTTCTAGCAAAGCTGCAGAAAGGCAGTGAAGGTCTGATATTGCAGCTGAAGCTTTTTGAGGTGATATATTTGGGCCTTGTTGAAGTATCTGTTCAACTATTAAAAAGAAAACAGAATAATCTGATTAGTAAAGAAAATTCATTTCCTTTACTTTTTTTATTCTTACCTTGCTTATGAGTCATTACAGTGCCAGCAGCGGAGTTTCCTCCAAGTTTTATCGTTCCTTTTATTTTTTTACTATCTAGCATGCCCTAAAATTAAAAAGATCACAGAAATATCGTCAGAGAAGAAAAAATAAAACAAACTTCAATTTATAAGTACATACTGACCTTATATTTCGATAACAATTGCCGGTCAAGTTCTTTTTCTTCAATTAATTGTTGTATCCTCTCTTGCAAATATCTGCAGACAAATATCGAAAAACCATTCAATTTTGCTGAAAATTATAAATTTAGACTTCAATTATCTTACCCACCGATTTTCATTAATAAGCGAGTCGATGTCGACTGGTTTTGAAGCACTGAGAGCCTTCGACAATTCGTAATTCAGACGATGGGCTTTACACTTAAAAGCATCTCGTTCTATTTCTAGTTCATGTTTTTCGTCTAATACTGATTGGAGATCGGTTTGTAATTTGCCACACTAAAACAATAATATCTTTAAAAATAGTTGAGTAGAATTAAAACCACAAATTGTTTTAAACTTCTAATATGAATTACTTTGATATTTAGTTTCTCTAGTTGCTCTATCATTTCCTCCCTTTGATGAGCATCTGGTGCGAGATGAGTGTCTTTCTGCTCAGAAAATGTTCGATTTGTTCGAAGTACTTTAATATCTGCTTCAGAATCGATCAATTTTTGTCGCAAAGTTTCTACTTGTAATCGAAGACATTTGTTTTGCTCCCTGGTTTCCATTAATGAGTCTAATGTTCTGAAACTATTTTTAAAATTTAAACATATATCAGTAAATTATCAGTCTAAACCAATTGAATATTTTTAGAATTAGAAAAGATTGCACTTACCCATTCGAATCTGAAGATTCGTTTGTTTGTTTCCTCAAGTGAACTAATCTTTCTTGAATTTGTTCTGCCATTAATTTATACTGATCACGTTGAGTTCTACATTGATCTAACTCTTGACTAAGAACCATCACAGCTTCGGTTTTCAGTTGCAGTTTTTTCTTGAGCATTGCATTCTACAAAGAATGCGACAAATAATTTGTTTGTTTTAGATTTTAGAAGGACAGATTATAAAAAGCTTAACAATTTGCAGATAGTTGTTTCCGATTTAGTAGATTAAAATATGAACAATTAAATATGAGATGTTATTTCTATATAATAAATATGTAAAGCCATTCTAATCATCAAGAGATATTTACAAACTAATAAAAATAGTAATAAAAACATTACCTCGATGTTGCAGTCTTTTGAATAACCTCCACTTTCATGATTCACATAATTCCTTTTCGCTTCGGGAATATTAGCCATCATAAAATAGTTTATAAATTGCTAAATACTCTACAAAAATTATTATTTATAATACTTGATAATACCATTCCAATTACACTTCTATTTATACTTTTTCGATGAATGTTTTTTGTTCTACAAAATGTTCCCCCCCAACTGGAATGAGGTTATTTTCTTTTCAGTCGTCGAGGGCGCTGTCAATCACAAATCCCTTTTGCCCGCGAAATTTGAATTGAAAAATATCAGAAGTAACTCTTGAGAATTTTATATTGAAATATGATTGTGCACGCGCAATAATTCAAGAATAAGTGATTCAAAAGTGCATAATCAATTTTAATAAGGAATTATAATATCTTTAACATGATGACATAAAATTATCTTCCGTTAATAAAGTCAATTATTATTTCAAAACTTTAACACACAACGGTTGTCCTAGAACAGTACAGGGCTGCCAATCGATTCCTGTAAGGAATAAAACGCCGTATTTTTTTAAATCGATAAAGTCTATAACACATGAAAACTATTTTATATCTGCAAAGAATTCATTTAAAATATCTCCAAATTTCTGTACAAAATTTTAACATAGGCCTTGTGAAATTTTTCGTTTTTTCTGACTTTTATTTTTAGAGCTTGGCTGCACTGGTCACTTCGGGTAATTTCGTTTGACTTCGCGTAACTTTAAAAGAATCACATCTGCATGATTTCGAGTAAGTTCGAATACTTCAAATTAGTTCAAATTGGTTCGAATCAGACAACAGTGGACAACAGTTGAGATTGGACGTGTGTGGACGAGATGCTAATTTTTAAATTAATTTCTTTTTATTGATTTTAATTTTGTCAAATTCTATTATTTCCTCGGAAGTGTCACGATGATGAAATGAATCCTGTAAAATGATGATGCCGTTCTATGAAAGTACAAATTCAAGCTATTATTTGCTTCCATACGAAAAAATTGGGTGGAAATTGGATGCTATTCTTGTTTTTACCATGTTTCTGAGTCCAGGTTAGGAAAAAATCTTATCTAAAAGGTACGTTTTTAATTGTAATTTACAAATTAATCAATTTAGCTCATATTGTCGACTTATGCGTGAAAAATGGTAAATACCTTGAGAAATTCTCAAGTAAAAATTCACAACACCGTAGTTCTAGGAAATGAATAACCCTTAAATAAAAATTCGTGTAAGTTAAAAGCCCAAATAAAGAAAACAGAAATAATAATGAACTCGAGGACGTTCTAGAATTAGCTACAATGAAGAAATGTAAAAAATCTTGTCAAGGAGGTACGTTTTTAATTATAATTAACAAATTAATCAATTTACCTCATATTGTCGATTTATGCGTGAAAAATGGTAAATACCCTGAGAAATTCTCAAGTAAAAATTCACACCATCGTAGTTCTAGGAAATGAATAACCATTAAATAAAAATTCATGTAAGTTAAAAGCCCAAATGAAGAAAACAGAAATACATAATAATAAACTCGAGGACGTCCTAGAATTAGCTACAATGAAGAAATTTAAACGAGTATATAGGCAAGATAATTAAAAATTTCTTTTCTGATACGAAGAATTCTTTGTATTAGAAAGTATCAAAGCACACTTTTAGCATCAATTCTCATAATTAAAAAATTTAAAGTAAATTAAAAATGTTTTCTTTTTTAAGCAGAATTTTTTTTAATAAATATTTTACAGGATTTATTAAATTTTTATAAAAAAAAAAACGTGTATTTTCGAGATACATTCTAGTAATCCAATTCTTAAAAATTCAAACAATGATGCAATCGTAGATTTTTTTTCTGTTGTTTACTGTAAAAGAATATCGATTTATACTGTTCTTTTCGTTAGTGATAACTAACTATTGAAGATATTTTGAGGTATTGTTGTTTCTATTGGTCTATTATCGGAGCTGTGGTCGCTCAAACTCATAATTTTTTTTCTCTTTTTCTCCTTCTTTATTATCTGATTCTTTATAATCTGATTTAAAAAAATCATATTTTGCAACGACCACAGCGATGACATTGTATGAGTGTGGATCTCCTGTAACAAAATATAAATATTTTTGTCTGTACTGTTCTCGCATAGCTGGCTTCGAATAATAATGCGTTATCTAATACCCTATGAAAGAGGCCTCCAGCTTACATTGAGAATTACAAGAGGATTTCTATCAAGCGCCTTAAGTGGTTCAGACACTAAATCACTAGTCGATATAAATTCGGGGTCGACAAGATCGATCTTGTCCTCCAGGTAAGCGCAAGACTATACCGACAGTCACAAAAATATCTCGTTGAATATCTCGCAAGAACTTGCCTCTGTAAGTGCACCATTTCGCTTTAAAATTTTAATCGAGAACTGCTTCAAACGACATATCAGTCAGCGAAATTTGTCGGTGGATCGCTCCAATTTTTCTGAACCTGCGTGTAAGAAATTGCGTAAAATCGCAATATAATGACTCGCTCCTTTCTCTGACTTTACATGTACATGTACATTTATTTTTCTACGAATACGAATAATTTAGTAGTGAAGGCTTTCCTCCACTCTTTTACATTTCTCAGAAAGAACTTTTCATTTTTTTTCGTTACATGTGTACCTGAAAATTTATATTTTTCTCTATCACGCGGAGCCAAGTCACATCGCAGTCATACTTAAATGATAATAAAATTTTATCTTACAAGAAAATTCATACATATTTCTCTCCCGCGTTCTGTCGTCACTTTTTTTCTTTCTACTTAAGTTTAGGTTCTATACAATCTTACACAGTTACTCATGTTTCCGTCCATATATATATATTTATATATATTTATATTATATATAGAAATTTTCAATATAACTTCAATTGTTAAAATCTGCTCTCTATCATTCTCTCTTCAAAAGTCAGTCCGTAATTCGGGTTGATCCTGGTTTCAATAGCACCCAAGATACTAACAGATCGAAACAAACTAAAGCTCGTGAAAAATTAAACGAAGATTCCTTGAAAGTTTGAGCGAACTTTCAGGGGACTTCGATTCAAATAATAGATACTGTGGAATTTATTTTTGTATATCGCAGAATACATTTCTCAGATTACAGACTTCTGAGTCTTGATTCATATTCTGGGTTGTTCGAAGTATAATATTCCACAAATATTTTAACAAGCTTAGACTTCGGAAATAGGGATATTAACAAATCGTTTGCGATTATTAGTATATCACTTCATAAACGGTGGCCTTCTTGTCACCGGAACCAGTCACTATGTATTTGTCATCTGTCGAGATGTCACAACTCAGTACTGACGATGATTCCTTGGACTGAAAAAAAAAAAGAAAAAATAGAATTAGATACATTATTCTGACAAGGTTTGAAACAGAAGATCTGATGTATTTAGAACTAAACGGAAATTAAGATTTAAAGTTCCAATATTTTATCTGAAGGTCAGGAATTACTTTTTAAATATATGATTAAATTTTCAAAGCTACTTTAATTTTAGAATGAAGATTATGGGAGAAGGCCGATATTTAAAATTTTCTAATTTAAAACAGAATGAAAAATCAGTTCTGATCTAGTTCTGGAAAATTATTATAATGGAATTTAAAAATCTGTTTACGAATATATGTTATGTTATTATAATTTTAATGCATTTAATAACTGCACCGAGCTAATCGCGAGAGCAATATGAGTAGATAGTTTCTGTAATATACTATTTCGAAATTTGTTTTAATTAAGAAATTATTATGTAATCCTTTCAGTTAAATGAGATTTTCAATTAGCATCTTCATAATATTGTATTAAAGGTACTCGAATTTAAAATTCATTTCGAAGCTATTAATGAAAATAATTTAGATTACATATTAACGCTCCAACTTATTAATGTTCAATATAAAGTCAATTTGATTTAATTTCATAATATTTTTAGAATCAGAAATTAAAATGGAAGATACGTTATCAAGCGAAACAAAAATAAAAGAGGAACAAAACATTCGTTTAATTTTTGAAACGAAAATCGAATGTTTTTGTTAAATTATGAAAATAACATCAGATCCACGAGAAATTTTGAATTTTCTAATAGTGATATCAGAAGAGAATATAGAGCCACTCAGTAAAAAGCAATAACATCATGTAAAAGTCGAATATGGCACATACCTGGAATATCGAAGCCCCATAAGGTGTACGCCAGGCGTTAAGAAGATTATCCTTGCCAGTAGACACGAACCACTTGCCGCAGGAAGCAAAACGAAGTGACAGGACACAAGACTCGTGCAAATGAAGTTGATATTTGTCGGGTTTTGTGGCATGAAGTACTTCGACATTCGAGTTTTCCATTCCTACCGCTAGCCATTCTCCCGTGGGACAATATCCCAGGGAGAATATTTGTGACGTGAAGTCATGTTGCTGCAATTGTCTTCCTTCTCTGAGATCCCAGGATCTTACAGTATTGTCCAATCCTCCAGTCCATAATTTCGATCCATCAGCAGAAATATCGATGCAAGAAGCTCCATCCGTGTGTCCTTGGAACTGCCTCACCAAAGTCTGATTTTGTAAATCCCAGACAGCAATGTTGCCGTCACTGCAACAACTAAAACAGACCTTCGAGTCTGGAGATATCGCTAGAGCGTAGCAAGCCGGGGCTGATGAAGTTAGTTCAGCTTTAATCCTTGGAGTTGGGCTTGCTAAATCCCAAATACTGAGATTACTTGCTTCTCCACCAACAATTAGAGTCCTTCCGTCTGGTAAGAGCTTCACTGATCGGATATAATTATCTCGCTGTAAGCAATCTAATTGTGAGACCGGCTTTGCACTACTGTTGCCTCCTTGACTGATATCCCAGACTTTGACACATCCCTTGCCACCGGTGTAGACGTACTTTGTTGGGTTCGAGATCGTTACAGCACACACTACCTCTCCGTGGGTCAACGTGTTGATCTGGCGCGCGTGCCGAGGAATGCCGGCTCCGATCAACGCGTCAGGTGGGAAAGGCACGGGCTGCATCTGACCTTCACTCGATACGTGGAAGCTGTAGGCTCTGCAAAGAGAAACATAAGATTTAGTTTATGTTTTGTACTCCACTTCGTCAAATCTCAAATTATGTATTAGTATGATAGATAAACGCATCTAAGCCTCGATCTAAGCTCTATTTTAAATCTCTTTTTAAGAATCTTTAGAAGATGTAATGGATCAAAGCACTGAATCAGGTACCAGTTTCAAAGGAATTGTTTGTCGTGTTCAAGTAGGTACTTACGGTTTGCCACCAGGAACACCAAGTGGACCCATAGGTGCTCTCATTCCTCCATGAGGATCATAGAGTTGCTGAAGCTGTGGCCTGGCCGGAAATCCATTGAGAGCTCCCGTTGGATATCCTAGCATATCTACTGCGTGTGGTCCTGTGGGTGGATGATGTGGTGGTGGATAATGTGATGGATAAGGGCCAACCGGTGAAGCTGGAACCATAGGTTTACTCGAACTTGACGCTTTCATACCTCCTGAACCAGAACTACTTCCACCTGCGAACATATCTATCGTTAGAGACGATAGAACGATAATTAAAACCACAACTCAAATAAAAATAACAAAAGAAAAATAATCGTTAAGTGAGTTTCAAACAGGGACGTTATAATAAATTAAAACTGAAGTTCTAAAATAATCTTCAAGACTCTCAAGTGAAATATATCTTCTAATTTTTATCTAAATATCTAAAAATTGATGAAGGAAGAAGATTTAATGAAAGTTTACCTGCAGACGTGGGAGTGACAGGTTTAGAGATCGGCGTCGTTGGTTTTTCCCTTTCTTCCATTTTTTTCGCTGAGGGAGTACTAGCATTGCTACTCGTTCCACTCCTTGGAGAAGGAGGTGGAACTTCTTTTTTAACTTGGTTGTTAAGGGGAACATTTGAGGGACCATGCTTATCAAGGCCATTTTCCCTCGGAGACGACGTTCCATTGGCTGCAGGACTATTTGGTCCTTCGCTCGCATCGTCTACCACAAGATCTTGATCACTTTTTTCACCATCGCTTTGCTAAAAAAAAAAAGAATCGATTATTTTCTGGATTTAACTATGATTTTAAAAATCTATACTCTTGGCTGAAAAGAGGGTAATACTTACATGGCCTGTGTCCTTATCTTGCTCTTTCTTCAGTTTTTTTAATGAAATGTGGTCATGGTTGTGTGGATCCGGTGTACTTCTGGGTCTGCTGTACTTTTCTCGGTCCACTGGGGATATCGAATTTCTCTGTAACAAAAATTGAATTCCCATTATAGATATAACTTTCATTGCATTAACTATTCGATTTAACTACTTGAAGAAATCTGAGTACAGTATTTGAACACAAAGTAGCGTGTCAGACTTGCTTCTGACAACAATTCATTTGCTTGAATAAATAATAGAATAGGTGCTCTTGATACTCTGAATATAGAATACTGAGAAGTTTAATTGAAATCTGTTACCTTGCAAGGTTGCTTTCAATAATGTAGACGTTAGCAAATGCATAAGCTTTGTCATAAATTTCTGGTGGAATAATTAAGAGAATCGTTCGAACTCTAGAGTGGGTTAATTTATCAAATTTCAGAGATACCAAATCTCACAACATAAACATTGTAATTAATTGTTATTATTAGTTTATCTCGAAATACAATTATAAAGTGGAAACTTAACAGAGTAGAAATAGACATTAGGCACGACAATCGCGACTTTCGTTTAAGCGAAATCACTTGCTCGTCCGGTTGTCATGAATGTGGTAGCGTTTCCCTAAACATTCATGTGAAACAGTGTGCATTTCTGCCATCTGTCAGAATGATATATCTGGGTCGATTTGGCACGTTGCCGTTACGTGGGCGTTAACATGGACAGAGCAGGGCATTAAGTGATTTGTTATCAGCTCCGCTTCTAATCGGGTGTAATTGCGCGCATGCATTAAATGTAAACACAGTCAACTAGACATAATTCACTCTAATGAAGAAAAACGATTTTTCATACAAATTTCCTATCTTCCCTCACAATCGCTAACCAGATTCTCTATAAAAATAAAAAAAACATTTAAATTATTGTGAAATTCTTTTCCCCACAGAATTTCTTTAAAAAAAAAGTACAATCTCAAGAGTGATCCATCAATTTCACAGAGTTTGCTCTTCTCCTGAAAGTGAAAAATGATCCGATTTGGATTTCGCGAAACATTGGATGTATTTTTTTTCGAAGGGTATATTTCCCAAGTGTAATTTACTAATTCAACAAAACTTGCTTTCCGCGTCTCCCGCAGTGTCTTCTCTCGTCACTGAACTAGAACGGATTTACCCTCGGGGAGAACATCGCGCATCAGAGGCATAACTTTTTCGCTATTGGGTTTTTCTCGCGATTAAATGAAATGACTTTTCGAATTCGCAGGATGGGTTATCGATAGTGAAATTACTAATGCATTTTTTTCTCCCTTTGATGGAAAATAGGATCGACGAGAACACTATTGATTGAGGTGTACATACGGTTCTCTAGAGACCGATGACTGATAAAAAAAATGAAAAATATCCATTTTTACATTCTCGCAAATATCACTCTCACCAAAATCCTATGGGGTATACTTCCATGTTTTATCTATGAATCATTTAGAAAATTTAATTTTCAAAAATTTTAATTTCGTGGTAGAATATTGACATGATTATCGCGGGATACTCAAAGTGTATCTATTACTGCAAAACATATGAATCTTTTTTTATTGAGAGTATCTAGAATTGAAGAGGTGTGAGTTACTGGTTTCAGATCTCGATATATCGATTCCGCTTATTCCTTGAAAGCGCTATTCGCTGAGAAGTCGGTAATTCCTAGTCCAGTTACCCCGTCAATGCGCTCATAAAATGCCTTCTCCAAAGTGGGAGAAGCGCTCTTGAGCTCGCAGTCGAAGTAAATCTCGGCTTCTCAATTACCTTCCAACCCCCTCAACACTTCTCGTTTACCCCATTACCTCAACTTCTTCTTGCTACCCCTCCCCCATCTTTTCCACACTTTCTAAATGAACCAAGGGGTTGGGGAAAAACCGAGACACACATCAACGATATTCTCAAGTTCGATCGCCTTAAACTCCTGAAACTACTTGAAGCACCAAAACCGGAAACTGCTGCTGCAGATACGACCGACAAAGAGGAAAAGAGGAGGTAAGACGGCTTTTTCCAGATCACAGGACAGTATAGCTTACGGTTTTACTGCGGAAAATATGTTTGCGGAGGAAAAAGAAAATGGGAAGAGATGAAGAGGTGAGAAATTCCGGAAGAAATTTGTCAACGTTGCTAAAATATGTTATAAAATATGAGTTATAAAAGAATGAAGGCAAAATGATGACAAGGAAAACGTGGAAATGATGGAAGATTCAGAGATTTTCTGTAATGGAAGTTTAGATGACTGTATAGGATTTGATAATTTTAATGAATACCGAATCTTGCGGACTTTATTTGTTGAAGGAGTGTATGTTCAGTGAATCTAGAGGAAACTATCCTTTTCGAAGTCGAGAGAAGAGACACAGAGACCGAACCTCGTTATCCAGTAATGGTGAGCCACCATTTATCCAGAAGACTGCGACCAGTTTGTACGCAAGGGTTCTTAGAAAGGAAAGCGAGAACCTCAACGCTTCCACTCTGGTAGAAGGTTAAAAAAAGCAAACCCGGGGAGGTCTTTCGAGTCAAAGTGAACGGAGACCTCTTGGTAAGCAAGGGAATCTTAAAACGTGCCGATGTCTCGTCCCCAATGATAAAAAGATTGCAGCTCCAGTGCCAGAGGATGTCTTTGATTCTCGAGTTTCAATAAATAAGGAAAAGCCTTTGCTTCGAGGACTCCTATCTATTTTACATTTTCTAGAGTAAAGTCAGAAATAATTGAAAAAAGTAATGACAACAAAAATTTCCTGGTTTTTCCTGACTTGTGTTAAACCTCAATTCTCTTTTGAGGATTGCCTTCGAGACCTTCCTCATATTCATGAGTACTAATAAAGTGAGCGAAAATGCAAGTTATTACTGAGGTATTCCTGTCACGCGATCCAAGCGAATGACTCGAGTAATTGAATCGCGGTGGGTACTTGTTATATGTAGTGCCTTCTATCTTGTCGAGCGTCTTCTTTTCACGATGACTGCAAACTCGCAACGTTCTTTATAAAATGTGACGTCTGAAAAAGGAGAGCTCGCCGTCGTCTCGGCTTTAGGGTACAACTTCGTCGCTCTACCAGTGTACAGTGCACACATCCACCCACAATCCCATTTACCCCCCAACTATATTGTGTTCGTGTCTATTCATGAGAGAATACATGGCTTTGTGTGTGGTTAGAAGTCTGTGTGGATGCACGCAACTGATAGGAGAAGGTATACGCGACGTGTAAGAATACCTAAGTATACTTAGGTACCTACTGCTGGCGGCAACCCTCGAGCAAAGAGGGTTTGTGCTACGATCAATATGGGGTAGGTACGGTACTAGGTAGTTGGTAGTTGGTGAATGTAGACTCTGTAGTGTTAGGGCTGACTTGGTGTACAGACAGGCAACTTGGCAAGCAAGCAGAAGGAAGGAAGGAGCGATGGTGTGGGAAAGGTTGGTATTGAGGTTGGTGGTCGAAGCCATGCCGGCAGGCCATGAGGGTGGTAAGTGAGTGAGCGACTCCTTCAACTATGTCGCCTCCTCTCCCTCCTCCACAGAGGGTATATCCCAAGCCACCAACCACCTACCAACCCTTGCTATCACCCTCACCCTCCACAATCCGCCTTCACCACTCCCCAACTTCTCCCCAACCTCCTCGACTTATCCCTCTCACTGACTCCCTATTTCCTCTTTATTTTTCACACTCTCACTCTCATCAGTTCTCTCCCTCCCTCACTCCTCATTTATACCCTATTTTCTGCTTCTCTCTTAGACCTTTCGATTTCTTCCTTAATCTTCTTCTTCACTTTTTTTCATCTCTACTTTTCTCTCTATTTTTTACTTTCTTACCTTACTTTCCTTCCTCTATCTTCCTCTATCTCCACTATTCTTATATTCCCTTTTCATCCTCTTCCAATTTTATCTATTCGTTTCTTCACCTATCTTTCGTCAATTATGTATTGCCTAAAGGCTATGAAAATTCGCAACTCTCTCTACTTTCCTCCCACTTCTTTTATTTTTGTCTTCTCTTTTACATCCACATCTTTTTTATTCCACTATTTTCCT
>JAUEJJ010000046.1:1186306-1222139 GCA_032164275.1 Synergus coniferae
GTGTAGGCGATTTTAGAGACAGTATTTAAGCTAAATAAATTCTAAATCAGTTATTAGTAAATTGTTACTACGTAACAATTACTATTTTCTTTAGAATCAATGAATGATCGTGAAGAAGTAGAAGTAACTAATTTTACTTCTCTAGATAGAAGTTAGCGGTGTACCATCTAAATTAGATACTGACAAACTGTTCTTTTATTGGACTCCTGGCTAATTAATTTCTCAACTGTTTTTTTTTCAGTTTCCTGTATTCAAATTTCTTGACTTACGAAGTTGCAAAATCACTTTGCCATTTAATGTTAAATATCAATAAACACGTTTTACAATCCGCGATAATGTTTTTTTTTTTGCAATTTCAGACTGGTCGCCTAGATTTTAATGCCAGTAGAGTAACCGGACATACTGGCCCTGTGCTGGACATTAAGTGGAATCCCTTCAATGACAACGTTATTGCTTCATGCTCCGACGATTGCACTGTAATACTCTTAGACATTGTATATTATAAAGTATAAGAGCAATGTCAAGTTCTATAAGATCTACGATCTTGTAGAACTCGAGATTACATTAAGCTCATAAATTTTTTAATTGTGAAGAAAAAATATAATTGCACAATTTATTGAATAAAATTAAATCTCAATTTTATACAAGTATTAATATTAACGCTTCGAACGCAAGCATTAAAATAAATGTTTTTAAATTAAAAATCATATTTTTAACATTTCTACAGGTTAAATTATGGCACATACCAGACGGTGGACTCTCGAGAAACTTGACAGACTGGCTAGTGGAATTACAGGGTCACAAAAGACGAGTAGCCTACATAGAATGGCACCCAGTCGCCGAAAATGTTCTTTTCAGTGCCGGCTTCGATCATCTCGTGATAGTATGGGATATAAACAGGGGAGAAGCTGTCAGTGTCATCGACAGACATCCTGATGTAATTTACAGCATGTCTCTAAATAGAGACGGAAGTTTACTTGCCACTACGTGTAAGGACAAAAAACTTCGAGTCTTTGAACCGAGATCAGGAATCATAGTCTCGGTATGAAAAGCTCCTTTATACTCTTAATATATATATAAAAAAAAAAACAGAAATAAATGTTTAAAGATGTCATTGTTACTCTACAGTTCCTCGAAATTCAAATACTATGGAACTTATCTAATAATGCGAATAGTTATTCACTCTCTTAGTTTATACCGCCTCAGTGGATTAGCTATGTGGAGAAATAAAAGTTATTATGTGTGCTATAAAATTGTTATGGTCGCTTAATAATGGTTCATCAAAGGCAGATATTTCTCGTTTTCTTTTATCATAAATAGATCATAATTAATAATTGACTTGAGTCGATTTATTGTAATTTATCAAAATGTAAAAGCGAAACTAGTATTTTATAGTATAAAAGTGTTATTGAAAATTAATTAAAATTAATTTTTCAGGAAGGAGTGTGCCATGCGGGTACAAAGGCGAGCAAAGTAGTATTCCTAGGAAGTTCTGGACGTCTGTTGACCACAGGGTTTAGCCGACACTCTGACAGACAGTACGCTGTATGGAGTCAACACGACTTATCAAATCCACTGACCTGTGAAACAATAGACTCCTCCAGTGGAATAGTTTTCCCCTTTTATGATCATGACACGAATATGGTCTATCTTGCAGGAAAAGTACGTTAATGCTTCAAAAAACGTTTTACAAGTCTATAATAAACATTTAAAAATCAAATGAAATATAAAATAGGGATATAATAATAAAAAGTTATTGAGGATATTTTTCGTTACAGGGTGACGGCAACATTCGTTATTATGAAGTAGTGAACGAAGCTCCCTGGTTGCATTTTCTCAGTCAATTTATTTCCGGAAATCCGCAGAGAGGTTTGGGTGTAATGCCTAAAAGGGGTGTCAGCACGTCTACCTGTGAGGTCTTTAGGTTCTTCAAGCTTCACGCCACCAGAGGAATGTGCGAACCTATTTCCATGATTGTTCCACGAAAGGTAAACTTTGAATTTAAGTCATTGTATTTTTCCATCTTATAAATGTAAAATTGTCTTCAATTCGTTTTTTCAGAGTGATCAATTTCAAGAAGATTTATATCCAGACACGATTGGCACAACTCCTGGTCTCTCCGCAAAAGATTGGATCAGTGGAATGAATAATCCTCCGCTTTTGATATCTTTGAAGACTGGTAAGATAATTTACAATTATTTATATATATATATATATATATATATATATACTTTCATTGCATAAGAGTTGTAAAGCATAATAAGTAATATTTATTGGCTTTTCTCTGGGAGTATTAACTTTTGGGATCATAATTTTTGATAAAATAAACTTTGAAAAAAGTCAGTAATTTTTAGTTAACTGTTCGTTTAAAGTACGTAAATATAAATCAGCTTTCTGTGTAATCACTTTTGAAAATATCATCCAAACGACAATGCCTCGATTATATTTAGGTAATTTATCAACAGGTGGTAGCATAACTACTCATAAACCTCGAGTTTACAAACCCCCGCAATTGCCTCCTGCGACTGATTTAAACAATAAGAAAAAGTTTGCATTCTTGTCAACTGAAACAGTACCTGATTACCGATCAGTAGAGCTTTTGGATATGTCTGAGAAAAGTCAGAAGACTTCCAGCAATCAGAGCACGAAATTCCATCAGCTGCAGCAGAAGTTCAGCAACGTACAGGTAAAAATGTTAATAATCTCCTTCAGTTTAATTGTCTTGTGCTTTTTCTTACATGTGTGTATTTTTTAATAAAATTGCAACTGGGTTTTGGAAATTATCGAATTCTTGCACTTCATTTGTAGCTTTCTTTTGCTCTTTCACTCTATCTCTCTCTGAAGTCTTCTCTTTATTTCTGAAGAAGATTTATGTTTTTGTTTTAAGATTTAAGATCTTTCAGCTTGTTTATTACAAATTTTATTTAGAAATAAGGCACTAACAATTTGCATAATTTACTCTGAGTCATCACGATGTTTCTATTCATCTCGTTTGCACGTTTGGAGGTTTTCTTTGTTTCTTGAGGTAGGTTTTTGCATGTTGCAAATTTTAATTGAGAATTATTTTATGTCCTGACTGGGTCATTTTCTTAAAATAAATTAGAGTAGCGAAGGTACTTTAAAAATCGTGAAATGTTTGAGAACTTTTTTTCAGATTTAATTAAACACTTTCTATAATTTACTTAATTCGTAATTTGAAAATGATCCAGTTCTCTCATCTGTCTAAAATTTTAATACTGAATTAATTTTCCACAGAATAATATAGTGTCAGAACAAAACAATAAACTGGAGACGGAGGACATTACCAACGAAGCAGAGCTGAGATTAGCTTTTGCAACGCAAACTGACGAATTGAGACTTGTACGTCGTCAGCTCGCTAACAGTCAATTACGCGTCAAGGAACTTGAAGAGCAAATCCGAAAATTACAGAATCACTGAAACTCTATTTACTTACGAAGCATTTTATAACTCGCATTCGTAGTCAACTTTCTATGGAATGATATCGGAGTTTTTTTTTCTCCAAGTCATGCTTTTTTTGCAAGCAGGTGCTTCTATGTAGAAACTAAAAAACACAGCCAGAACTTTAATTCAAAGAGGGTTAAGCCTTTGCACTATTTGAGTTTCAATCAACGAATTTGAAATTATAAGTCTTTCTAGGAAATTCTAGAAGCTAAAATATCGCAGCTTAAACAGTTAGAAACCCGAAGGAATTAATCCTAAACTTGTGATTCAATCTCGATATACCGGGAATAAGAATAAGGTATAAGTACATATTTATAAATACGATCTTCGAACGTAGAAATAAGGATTCAGTTTTTTTTAACAGACTCTGGATCCTCATTTTTATCTACGATTCTGTGATCCATTCCTTGCGTTTTTATTCATTCCTTACTAGGATATCACGCCAGGAAATGTTGACTGAGATTAAGTCAAACGATTAATTTATTTACTTTTGACTTTTTTTGTACACTGCAATGTACGTAGTTTACACACGTAGTTGTTCATCGTTACGTTTAGGTTCCATATTCACTTTATATTTTATTGAGGCTTTGTTACGTTCTTTGAAGCAAGCAATTTTTGTACAATTAAGTTCAACGAAATCGTCTGAACGTCATTTCAGGAAGTTTTTTGACAAATTAATTTTATAAATCAGTTACCAATCAATATTATGCAATCAATATGTAGTGCAAACCCGTGAAATGCGCGTAATTATTAGCATTAATGCCCATATCGCACAGTGATAATAGTGGTATAATGAATTTCTAGGACCAATGGAGAATATTTGTTGATCATTGAGGATTCTATATACTTCCACCTGGTAACGATCAAATCGAAAATTTTTACAGTATTTACAAGAATATTTTTCATACCCCGTCTTGATCGAGAGACGATCGTGTTAACTCTGAGAAGTAAATACCTGAAAGTTTGTTAGAAACTATACAGTTTACAAATTTATGAGAAATATAGAATGGCACAGTAGAAATAATCGCACCTTATCTACTTAGCGTGCCTTCGTAAAAATTGAAAACTGCCCATGATATTTTCTCTAAGTACGTCTTCTCAGAATATACGAAATTCTGTGTTCGAAAATTCACGATAAAATTAAGTATTTTGGCATAGGGACAAGCCAGAGCGGTCACTGGAATGAAAAAGTTGAAAATGACCGGGAATATTTTTTTATTTTTAGTGTAACATTTTAAATTGATAAAAAAATTTTAAACAGTCCAAGAGATGATAACTATTCAACTATAATTACTATTATAACTTTCATTTATTTGCAATTTAAATTAAAAAATTTGTCATGCTTGTCTCAAGAGAGCTTACAAATTTTGAAAACTCCGATTTAAAATAACTTTGAAATATTTTTTCAATATTTGAGTGGCCACCCTGAACCTTCTCTTAAAATGCTGAAATATATACAATACAATAAGTAGCTTGTTTAGGAAGAATAAAATATATCGAATTATTCTAAAAATTATTTTTTACGTTCTTTTCAATCTTAAAAGTATTTTTTTAAGCGAACACAACATTCTAAATAAAGTTCCAAAATGGATATGCATATTTATTCGATGTAGTGAAAGTTCTGTATACTAGAAACTAGGCTTTTGCATAAGAAACTTAGGAAATTGTAATAGAGCACGCTCTAATCAGGAATCGCTGCACAATCATTGTTAACTAATTTGTCTCGTAAATGAAACTTTACGAAGGGCTTGTAGCTTTCTTGCCAGACAGGACTTGTTTATTTTCGAATTATGTACTCGAATTTTTGAATAATTTTTTGTTCTATAGCTCTTTATTTTTTAATGTATGGCAACGAAATTGACAATTTGGCGTACGAAGTTTAAAAGTCTATTGCCTCGTGTACACGACAAAGAGAACTCAAGCGCAAAAGTCTGCACAAAAAAAGTATTTTTTGAATCACCGATTTGCGTGTCTTTAGTGATTTGTACATTTGTCTACAATTATGTATACATACATTTATATAGATATACATATATGTATGTCGTGATGTATGCATTGATGATGTATGTGAAACATTTTTAAAGTATCACTTATTTAAGAAATAAAACACTATACCTAATCTATTAAGCTTTTTTCTTATTCGAAATTATAAAGTGAAGCGTATTATAGTAGAATAAAATTACAATAAATGTACTTTTTTTGATTCTTCTTCTCTACAGGACGACCTATAATTTATTGTTGGTTTTACATACAAAGGTACAAAAATAATTGCGAATGTACTCTAAGAGTAAAGAAAGATTAAATATTTATAAATTTAGGTGAAGTGCCCCAGGATTTATTCTAATGCCTTCTTATTATTTTCCTGGAATGAATAAAATTAAATTATTTTCTAAAAAGTTTTAATTATTTGGGATGCTTTACGAGTAATTTATGTCAAAAATAAATTTGAGATTCAAATTTCGTGCCAGATCTTACCCTATTTTGATAGAGAATATCAGTGTTTTTGCTTTTAATTTTTCTAATGGAAAAATATAAAGAAATTATTTTTTATATTGCTACTCTACTGAGTAAGTACGTATTCGAATTAAAATTCTAATTAATTATTATAAAATGATAATTTTACGCTAGGTATCTTTACTTGTTTCTTCTGAATTCGTATGAAGGATTCAATTAAAATTATACGTTACCCTAATTTCATTATGTACGGCTTACATTTTAGTAAAATGTAGAGTACATACTATACAAATATCTTTGCGTATTTTGTCATTTTTATTCAATAATTTAAAACTCAAAAATTGCAGCGTAAAGTTACATTCTGAAGAAAACTGAATGAAACTTTTAACTGAATATTTGAAATTCAAATCATTCACGCGCTTCTTGCCGACTACTACACTAGTCAGATACAAGTTTTTAGAGTTTACCTTGAACTAAATTGCTAATTTATCTTCGAAATATAGAAGCAAAAAGAAGAAAAATACTACTAAATATGACAAATATTGTATTTGGTAACGACTTAGACGCTGGATTACAACCGTCTCCTGTGCAAGTATAAATGCAGGTTCGATACGTTAATTTGTCTCCTGGTTGTTTCACGTAGTCACAATAGGTTCCTAGGTGTTTGGATGAGCACTCGCGTCTTGTGCCAATTCCACCTGCAAAATATTGTGATTTTGAGTGTAAATAATTGTCTTTTTGTGCCATAAGTCCGTAATAACAACAGTTTCAATGACCAATTTAATTTAATTCAACATTTGGGAAACGTTATGCTACGAAAGTGTTAATTTTGCAAAAGTTTGGTTAAGTTTCCCAATGACGAAAGAAGCGAAACCACCATTTTGGAGAACTTTAGAAAAATCCGTTTTTAAGTGAAGTATTATAGAGATATTAAATTAGGATAAGAGTACATTTAAAACAAAAATAAGTATACTTGAGAAATCAGGACGTGTCTTGAAAAAATTTGCAAACCAGATTCTTCCTATGATCTTTATTTCTTCAAATTGATAAGATGATTTTATTTAATGAAAATTTCGACACATCCCGATTTTCATTGAGAATCATATAGACCTCCATAAGTTCCAAATGATTTAATGCAGTACTGCGCCTCGAAGACGTGATCGCAACTTTTTGGTTGAAGTGTTTCCACCACCAAATCTCCATCTCCGCATTCCCATTCAGTTGCGGACGTACATTGATAACATTTGAGTGTCAGCCCTCCACAAAGAGTTAGAAAAAAATGTTAGTTAGCAAAGCCACATGCAATTGCATATTATAGCCAAATATCCTATTAATAGTATTAATACAAGGATATTCTTTCACGTTCACTTTATTGATATGGTAATTATCAGCAGACTCCTTATTAAACATGCAAAAAAATTAGTGCAATGAAGAATTCATGTCAATCACACCTAAAATTTAACTCACTTTAAACTTTATTTTTATTCTCCTTGCCTCGTATTGATCAGGTTATTGATATCATTTATAAATAAATTTCATTTCTTGGAAACCAGGTTAGTCGAGTTAGTAAACTAGTTCACCTTTATTTTTGTGTGAGTTAATTGTCAGTTCATTATCGAAAATTTGTAATTTACCCTCGAAACGTCCTACGCGTTTTACACAAAACTTAGCATCAAAAACATCATCACATGATTGTGGGGTCAAGTCGACGTCGTCTCTCAAAAACTCGTTGCATTGAAACGGATTTGAACTATTTGTGCTTTCGCACCTATAACAATTGATGCTGTGTGCTAAAAAAACAAGGAAATAGATTTTTAGTCAGGAAATTATTTTATTGCACTAAGAAATAAAAGGAAAAAAAATAGAAATTAAATTATAGGAACTATTCTAAAAGTGAATTTGTTAGAAAAGATTTAAACATTTTTCTCTTTTCTAAGAATAAACTAAATTATTCTTCATTTTTGAATCTCTGGATTATATTCCTGCCAATGTTTGATAACAAAACTGACATGATCACGGTTTGAATAGAATTCGGTACATATAGAGAGAAAGATCATGTGAAGCGCAATCCACCGTGAATGGGCAGATAATAAACGATAACTCAATATAATTAAGAGTCTGTTCAGAGGCTTAAATGCTCATCTCTAGCTTTGATATTTGCTGTCGAACTCGCAGTTTAATTAAATCAAAGTGTTACAGGTTTAATAAAAGTTTTTTATCCGTTTATGAATTTAAGAAGTATTAATTGCGAATCACTTTCGAATCTCTATTCACCCACTTTATTGCCCGAATACCGTATCTCTTCATCCCTTGTGAAGAATTTAATTATGGAAAAATAGGCCATCCGGAGCAGAAGTCACCGGATATGACTGGAAGATTATTCCTTTCAAAGTCGTGTAAATCAAGGCTGATATAAAGTGCAGAGAAAAGTGATTGAAATTCCTCTTTTTTTTATAGAATTTTTTATGTTCAAAATGCATAAAAAGTCAAAAGCCATTCATTTCTAAACTAATTTCTACAATTTTTTATTATATATGTTGAATTTATTATAGTTCTACGTTTGATTCTAGAAAAAAAGACTCTTAAACGTGCATACATAATTTCTAAAAGACTTTATGAGATATGATATTAAATTATTTTTGTTTTACAAATTCAATTAATTCCACTGATGTGTAATTGGTTTCTACCATGTAATTCCGTTGGAATTGAACGAAATATATAGATAATTGAGCCAAGAATGCTCAACTCTAATTAGATTTGTAATTGAGGAACGTTTTTGAATTTCCGCTTTAAATCAAGTGATTTGAGAAATTAATTTCATATAAGATTAAAAATTTTTTATTAAAAAAGTAGAATGACTATTTATGAGAAACAGTATAAAACAATCGGGTTGCAGAATGACGTCTGTAGTTTATAAAATAGTCAATAGGACTTGACCTTTCTTTATTAAACAATATTTTTCAATTGATCTACTCTACAAACTATTAAAAGTTGACTTTTAAGTAAAATCTTTATTCAAAAATTCTTTCATTCAAAAATAAAAAGTAAAATATTATACTGATAAATAATGTTTTCATTTTTCACTCGCACTTTAATATTTTTCTAGATCCACAAAAATAATTGATTAAAATTGATATTTGTCTGGAGTAATTATGCAAAAAGACGATTCTCATATGAATAATTTGAATCGATTATTTCTTTACACAAAATGAACATCACTCAACTCTAGAGTTCGACGAACGCAAAACCACGATCGAAAGTGAATTTACCGACTGTTTTCTTGTTTTTAAAAATGTAAACAAACACATTTTTACAAAGTTTAAAAAATCATTTTAGAAATCTTGATCAAAAAACGTAATCATTTCTTAAAAAAGAACAAACTAATAAATTAATCGGATCAAACTCGTGGATCACTCTTCTTAAGAACATTTATTGTTGTTGATCTTCATAGAACCATTCTATGACTCAGAAAAGACATCTCTGAAACTAAAGAATGACCTCATTTCAGTAATTAAGATTCTAACTTTTAAATACCAATTAAATTTACAATTTATACCTTTATTTATACGTTTTTGTTTTGAATTATTAAAATGAAAATCATGCGCACTTAATGTGGACTGCATACTTTTTTAAATCGACTCTAAAAGAAATAATTTGATTAAATTTTACTTATATCAGCACATCAGAGCATAAATGAGTGAATTATTTAAAAAGAATTTATATGGCGGGAATAAGACTATATAGGCCCCGCCCTGGTGACGCTTCATGATTTTGTGACCGCAAGTCTGAAATGGAAGTCTCGATTGACACATAGAATAAAATCCGTGAGGCTTATAAAAATACTCACCTGTTTGAAAGAAAAGTCCTAATACCGCCAAAAGTGCGAAACTCTTAAAGTCAGAAAAGGCGCCCATTTTGAAAGCTTTGCAGGGCGCTTAACTTTTTATTTGGCTAATGAATAGTGGACACTTAAACACTTTGAAACTAAACACACCTGTTCACCTGTTCAGGTATAAGAAGAAACGTGCGAGTCGCTGGTTTGTAATCGACTGAAACCAATGGACTCCCGAAGCGAACCGACTCCACACTCCACAGTATTCTTGTAGAGGGGATATTATGTGGCTAGTCCTTCAATTGGATTTTTTTTTAATTAACACAAGAGTGACTACTTAAATCTTAGAAAAAATTTCCCCGTTATATTGTTTTTTTTTTTTTTTTTATTAATTTTCAAAAGTTATCCTCGGTTATTAAAGTTTTCAAAACTATGTAAACAATTTTGAGTTTAGACGAAGTTTCAAATGAGAAGCTTTAGAAATTAAATGATCTACAAGTTAGAAAATACGTAATTAGTTAGGTCTTAAAATCTAAATAATTTTTTATTTCGAACGTGCTGATTATTTAATTTAAATAAAAAACCATTTTTTTTTCATCTGCTGCCTTTCCATAATTCAAAATTCGGTTGTTAATATTTGGTTAATAATGACACGAATATCCGAATATTATTTGAAATGATGTTTATGAGGTTGTTATGCGGTTTCCTTATACTCTTGGCAATCAATTTTGACGTCAAAACCACAAGCCACCGTTATTAGCAATCTGGAATAACAAGATATTTTTAACTACATATGTAAATTATATATTACTGGATTAAGTTGAGAATTTCTTATTTAAAACAACAAATTTTGGAACTTCATATCTTAGAAATTCGAAAATTAAGCGCAACTAAATTTTTAAAACTTAGCACAAATTCTTTTAAATCAAAAACTTAATGACCACTACTAAATATTTTAAAGAAAATCATTAAACTTTTTCTTAAAATTGTGGGACAGGTTTTCAACGAATATAAGAAACTATAATTCGAAGTCAATGATAATAAAGCTATATATTTTTTCAAAATTTAAATACAACTTGGACAAACAAATAACTGTAGGTACAGTAACCAATTTCTCTTAAGAATATGAAAATTATTTTTCCACTAACTTCAAATTTTTTGTAATATAAAGTATATAATATTACATTATTGAATAATGAACATATTAAACATTTTATCAAAACAATATATTAAATTATTATACGTTCTACAGTAGTCTGCAATAACCTACTCAAATGAAAGACAATCTTCAGTTAGCAGGGTTGATAATATTCATATATATTTTTTCTATTCAATAAATATTGTCATAACTTATAATAATTAACAAATTTCGAATATTTCTTTTTCGTACTTGCTTTTTATGCCTTTACTTTTAAGCTATACATTTTCTACAATGCTACAGAATTTTTTCAATGATAGAAGTACTTATTAAAATGGAAACGCTGTAAAATCAGTTGGTAGTATCACTGGAAATTTGAGTACTAGACGAGTCGTTAGCTTCAAGTTTATTTCTGTTTTTAATTTTTATTTTGGAAGACTTTTTGTTCTTCGTTTGCTCGACTTTCAGACATTGTTTTCTATTTTTTGTAAAAGTCCCTTTGGCTTTTTGTTTGTTGTACAAATAAAGCGTTCTCGAGGACGTTGCTTTAGTCTTCTTATCCAAAATATTCGCATTTGCTGATTCTCCTATTTCTGGACGAGTCCTTATCAGCTTTGGAGAGACAACTTTCAATCTTTTCGGACCTTGTTTTACAACCGCTGTTATTTCCACACTCACATTTTGTTTTTGATTATTTGAAGTTGTGTTTTTAACAATTGACTTTCGTCGTTTTGTTTTAAGTATAGTGCATTTTTCTTTCAAACAATTAGGTTCCACAATCGGATGCAATTCGTCAGTCTTTGAAAATTTCTTCTTAGCTCTCAATTGAGTCTTGCATTGAATTTTCGAAAGCAAAGAACTATTTTGAACGGATTTTTGATTTGATGAATTTTGAGCTTTTGGTGGCTTACGATTTATAATCTGTCTTGATTTTTTGTTACTCTTAATTTTCTTAATCGCTGTATACAGAGAAGTAGTTCTTCTAACTATACATGAATTTTTTACGATACCAGTTTCACCTTTTGCTGATTGTGAGCTGGTTGCAATCTCCATTAACACAGAATTCGATTTCATTTCAACTGTTTCTGCTTTTTCTGTTGGAATATTCTCTTGTGTACTCACACTTGTTCCACTTATTCCACTGTTATCCTGCGGATAAAATGAGGCATGTAAACTTTTGATAAAAAGCCCAAAACATTTGTTTTACAACTCTGTTTACTGAATTTTCTCATTTAAGTCAAACTTTTCTGTATAATATATGAGAGAGAGATTAAAGTGTGCGAATGACTATAGACTATACAGATCAAAAGCATTGTTACTCTTTTTAGCAAAAGGTACGACATACAAACGTAATGCTTTAAAGTTAAGATTAGAAAACTACTTACTTTGAATAAAATAAAATTTTCTTCTGAAAAAATACAATGGAGAATTAGAAACTTCACTTTATGATTTGAAAATTATGCAAAGTATAGAGGAGAAGTTAGGGCAAGCAGGAAACAAAATAAAAGCAAAGCAAATAAATATGTGAAAAAGGCTTAAAATTTATTAACACAATTATTAACACGATATAAATATTGATATGTGTACAACTGTACATAGTGATGTATACACGAAATATATTTTTACCTTTCAAATTTTGAAAAAGCTGTGTTTTAAAAACACAGGTTATTATCAATTTTTATAATCCCTATCTATCTTATTCATTACTTTTCTCACTAGTCTTCTCATAAACACACGTATAATTTTAATTTTCATTAAATGTACATAATAATACATTTTTATGTTACAAACTTGTTCTATCAAAACTGTCCCCTAAAGTATAATATATAAATAATATTTAAGAATCTACAGTCTTTTTTGCTAACAATAAACACAAATCAACAAGACGTCAAATTTCACTGCGGCAAGTCCTAGTAAAAGAGTCACTTTCATCCGTCAGTGACTTCATAGATCGATCGCTTATATTATGAAGTGCCTTTCGCTAGAGAAATAGACATTATTAATATGTAATATTATAAAATTTAAACTCATCGTTCACAACCATGACTCCTTTTTAGCCTTCTTATTAGAAATATATTTGCAAAATACGTTAAATTCACTGAATCTTACCCTGGATTCATGCAATATTTCTCAAAGCAGTGCAGTCTAATTTCATAAACTATTATACGAAAGCCATAACATGTTTGAAGTTTCCAGAAATTGGAGTTCAAATGTGAAAGAGACGACAGAACTCGTAAAATATTATTTGGCAACATTAATTTAAGGCACTATTTACAATAATAAATAATAGTGTACTAAAGAAGCTCAGTTTGAAGTAGGCTATAAAATGTACAGATAAATATATTTAGACATTGAGTAAAATGAATTTTATAATTAGTGGTTCTAAGATTTTAAAATAATTTAATATTTTAAGAGAATTAATTTCAAGTTACTTAAACTTATAAAATTCAAAGTAAATTCAAGTTAATGATAGTAAGTTTATCTAAATGTAAATTTTATTTATTTAAAAGTAGACTCAAGTGAAAAAAATCGCCTAAAATAAAGATAAATAATTTCTTTTAAATTAATTAAATTCCAGCAAATTCGAAGAAATATAAAAAAATTGATTTTATACAATCTTGTAAAGAAGAGATTATTGTCTAATTTTAAAAAATTGGGAAGGCTTAATGGTCATGAAGATTAAGCAAAATTTTTACCTTATTTGCATAAATAATATCATTAAGTAGAAGTAAATAGTATTAAAAAATTTTGATTATAACAACAATAATATTCTTTTTAATTATATGAAAATTTCTGAATCCCAGAACTTTTCAGTTTGAATACTAGAAAAGTTAATACTTTATCAATGGGCATATTGGTCAAATTTTATCATGTATTTTGTTATTTACTAACATTTATATCATTCTGGGATAAATAGCTGAATTATTTTAATACAAATATGAGATCTATAAAGCTACATATATCTCCCTGATATTTTGCCTTTTAAATATTGTCTCAAGTTAATTCTTTCCTTCACGGGAAGCTCTTTCAGTACCACGAGACTTGATAAATAGAATCAATATGTACTTAGAATACTTATTAATCTGAAGATTTTAAAACTTCTCGCTCAGTTAAGTAACTATTGATTAAAGCTAAAGTCTAAAAGTCGATTATGCAAAGGCACATTACACATCAAACTTAAAATTGTCCTGTAAATACTGTTGATGAGTATCCTTACACCTGCTTACACTATCGTAAGATTATTATTAGTAAAGGCGATTAAATGTCATGCTGATCTGGATTATGACTCCAGAACGGATGCCAACTTCGTCTAATCGGGTTTAAAAAGGCATCTGTCAGACGAAATCTCTCTCTCACATTTTTCTAGTCAACGTAATGTAAATTTACGTTTATTTAACTATTTTCAATTGAAATAACTAGTTCCAACTTAAATAGCTATGTAGTTTCAATCTCTAAGTTAAGAGAATGAAATGCGAATTAAGGCACGCAAAAGCTATAAAACTTCTCGACATTTGCGTGTCTCACTCTGTGTAAGCAGAGCGTTTTGCATTATGCAGTCAATATTTTGAGTCAGCACAGAACACATTGTCTAATTTCGGCGTTCACGTCGTTTTCATTATTTTTATTAGAATTTACCTTATGGAGCGGCTTGTTCAATGGTGCGGTACAATTGTTGGCGTACAGTAACTTTAAATGGGACTTTACACCTCTCAGAGAACGATATTGGCTATTTGGTAGGCGACTGTTAGGGTTGTTGTTTGTTAAATCTAGTATTGAGGGTCCCATTGCCGCTCCAACCTTTAATTAATAAAAAAAGAGAGGTAGAAATTAGATTATAAACTTTGTTGCAGAAATTAAATACTTTTTGAATAAATTGTAATTAGCGAGTTCTTACTTCTTCGTAAACTGCTGGTGTGTATTTTGGAGGAACAAAAATGGGTCCTGGAGACTTATTTATAGTGTCTCGAACTCGAACTGGCAGGGTATTAACTAACCTACCAGAGTTGTAATTGCACTCGAGAGTGTAGCTGCGAATCAAACCTGTTAGTTTGTAAACAGCTACTCGACCCGATCCTTCTCTAGACATTCCGTCCCTCTTATCTCTGTAAACAGTCAGACATTCGATTTTTTTTGAGTTATTTGCAACATTTGAAATTATTATATATTTTTTTTTATGTAAATGAATATAATTCAAGCAATACTCACATCAAATACATATTCCTCTCCGCAAAATTACACGAGGTAAAATGGAAATTGGGATTATTGATAGACATTAGTTTTGGCAGTAGCATACAATTCATTGAGTCCTCTGAGTCATCAAAATAATTCCCATACATAAAAATACCCTTTTTTGATGCGTGGCCATGTAAATCAACATACAGAAATAGTCCCGAGTCTTTTTGATCTCTAGGTGTTTTGCCTACTCCAATAGCTGAATTAGCTCTTTTATTATCTGCTGTCTCTGGTCTTTGTTTTTCTTCAAAATTTTGTTTACTCTCGTCTGTAAACAGCAACAATAAAGAAAATTAAGCAAAAGAATGCACTTTTAATTCTGGAACTTCATTTTCAATCGTTCGAAATTTGCTCGTCTATAAAAGTCATTTTTAATAAAATCATACCTCGTAAAATATTTTCTTTTGTCGTTTCTTTATAGCATTTGTCAACCGTTAAATCACTTTTACTTTTTTCATCCAATGACATCAGAGTTACCTGTAATATATTTCGTTTAATCTAAGTTTATTGATAAAGGCAATATTTTGAATTAGGCTAATTATTCCTGTTCCTGCTTGTAAATACCTGTTCGAGAAGGCGATTCGTTGTGTCTCGAACTACATTAGCTACAGTTGCAGAATTTGTAATTATGCTGATGTTTTCTCTATTTACTTCCAAATTTACGTTTGATAGTTCTGTTTTGAATTCAGTTTCTTCTGGCAGTTTATAGGAATTGTGATAGTACCTTTGTTTAAACAAAAAATTCAGAAAATTATCATTTACTAGCATTTATATTTAAATTCAAACAATAGAAAACTTATTATTATCAATCTTTAAATGACATCAATTACAAACCTAATTAAAGTTCTTGCAGCGAATATTGTGGGATGATCTTTTACTGACGGATTTAAATACACCCTGTTAAGGTTTACACCTCTCGTATCCATTCGATAATGTCCTTTTGCTACACCGTCTGGGTTGAGCATTGGAATCAGTTTGAACACATAAAGCCGGCGCAGATTAATAGCTATTGGATCTTCTCGATTGAGTAAAAGGCTCAGAAAACCATTGAGAACAAAACTAGAAGGCGTTTCACCAGGGTGGACACGTGCACTCATAAAAATGACCTAATACAGAAATAAATTAGACCATGTTTAAATAAAGTAATTATAAAAAAACTGTAATTAAACTTCACACACATAGAACAACAATTTATTCTAGTTTTTCGTCAATCTTAGGAGAGAATTTTAAACAGTTTCCCTCACTCAATTTATATAAAATATCTATTTGTGACAACATTGATTAATTTTGTTTTTCCGTGGATTGCTACCTTCTTAGTTTTAAATTTAAAAGGTCGTTCCTCGTCTTTTTCAGGAAATAAATTCTTCAGCCTGTCCTCTCTCTCCATCGATATGTTCTCAAAAGAACTTATTGTTAACATCTCGAGCCTTCGACCCTCTAAGGACTTAATCACACATTCCCTATGATAATAAATATCATCCACAGATGTTATGGTCCTCCTTGACATCCTTGCCTGAATTTTTTTAAGGTGCGTTTGTAAATCGGTGTACGTGTAGGGGTACGTGAAGGCAAAATAAGTAATTGCCTTGGCATTTTCTGGGGTATAATAAGTAAACGAGAGAGTAAATTCATTACTTCTTTCATCCATCTGCAATTAGATTAGGGTTCCAAAATTTTAAAATTTATTTAAAGAAGTATTTTATTTTATAAAAATTACTAATGAAAAGGAAATAATTACTGCGTAGATTGGCTTATCACGTATTCTTTCCCATTGCGGATGTCCTGGTATAATTTTATAAACAGGACACATACCCTGACTAAACATTTTCATCTGTTTATTAAGATTAATTACGTTGATTTTGACATAAGCTTCTGGTGTTGGAGCTTTAACTCCAAAATAAAACCATGTCCTGTTATTATTTTCGTACTCTGTCCCATGGCAATCATGCTTCGTCCATAAATTAAATTCATAGTCAGGGTTTTCACTGTTGATTCCATTTTTGCAGGATTTACTGTCATTTTCACATGTTTCTATAAATTTGTTTTTGCATAAAAAAAGAAAATAGAATTATAATTCAAACTCCAAGACAAAGTTACATTTTTTAAATAAAAATAAGTATAGAAGCTTTTTAAAAAATCAAAACTTTACTAGAATTAATTACCAATGCTATTTCTTTCGTTGACATCAACTTCTTCAACTTTCGCCAAGTTTGCAGAGTCGAAATCATTGTAAAATATAAAACCCCCACAATTGATACCTTCTGCCATATTCGACATCGTAGGTCAACAATAAATTAGTTGACCTTTTGTTCCAAGTTAAAAAGAAGTGATAATACAAGATTAATCCAAATTTCACAAAAATCAACTTACAGACAAGCTTAGAATTAGGTATTTAATAGTCCTTGAATGAAATGATCATATGATTTCTATTTACATTCTTTTAATTGGAGCAGTTTTATTCTCTATAGAATAATTTCTAACCTTCAGAACAAGACGAATTTCGTTTTTTTCAATATTTGCATTTCCAGAGGACGACGAATGAACCATATTAAGAAACACAGATCCTTTTCAAAATAAAAGAGACAAATTCATTAAATTCACACAGCTTTGTGCACGTAATCGACGTTCTGTCATCTTGGACGAGTCCATTTTCCTGTGTGACATTTCGTTTCGTCTGCTACTCAAGGCAAGACTCAAGGCCAGAGTTGTGGTTGTGCCTGGTTGTGCCAGTCATGTTGCCAGTGCTCCTAATCGTCCTAATCCCAGCCAGCTGCCAGAGACTCTGTCCCAGCCTAACTTGAGCCCCGTACTCTACTGCGCATGCGTCGTGCTCGACATCTGATTGGTTGCTATGGCGCGTAATTTAAAATGGTAAACAATATTTTACCATTTTAAACTGCGCGCGAATGGCAACCAATCACGTGCCGATCGTGGCGCGTGCGCAGTAGAGTACGGTGCCCGCGTCGCGTCTCTACGGTAGCATCAGGCACATCAGGTTCCGGTTTGGTGCTGGAAAAATTTGGCAACACTGTGACTTAAAGCATTTTCACATCTTGCAGGAAGGATATCTGGATATCTGCCTCTGTTTGCTTGAATAGTCTTCCTTTTTTCGTTTATCATGCCGAAGAATAAGGGTAAATAATTATATTTTCGATAATACTAATATTTCCTTACATGTCTTTTTGATTTGATTGTCAATTAATATATATGGTTTGTAAATTCATCGAAAATGTGGTTAGTTTATAAACTAACCTGTCAACGTCAATCGTGCTCCTAAAATTTCATATTGTTTTACAGTTTTACTGATTTTGCAATTAAAACTTGTATTTTGAATTGTTATTTTCAGGAAAGGGAGGTAAAAATAGGAGAAGAGGTAAAAACGAGAATGAAACTGAAAAAAGAGAACTCGTATTCAAGGAAGATGGACAAGGTGAGTGTGCCTGACTTTAGAATTTTTATGAATCATTTTATCCATTTTATTCTCTGGACAAATTTAAGCTATGTAATGAAATTTGTGAAAGTTAGAATATATTCTGTACATTTGTTTCTAAGCGAAGTTTAATGGGAAATGTGTAAATTTTAACAAATAAGTTTAACTTGTTTGTTTAACAAAATTCAAGGTTATAAGGTATTCTAAAAATTATTTTGAATATTTCAGAATACGCTCAAGTAACAAAAATGCTGGGCAACGGTCGACTCGAAGCAATGTGCTTTGATGGGACAAAAAGACTTTGTCACATTCGAGGGAAGCTTCGGAAAAAAGTTTGGATCAATCAAGGTGACATTATACTGATTGGTTTGCGCGACTATCAAGATGCGAAAGCAGATGTTATTCTGAAATATACAGCCGACGAAGCTCGTAATCTCAAAACGTATGGTGAATTCCCCGAAACTGGTAAGTTATGTTTTGTTTTAAAAATTCTATATCTTTAATGCCTGTTCTTTTTTTATTAATATTGCATTTTCTTGATCTTATAAATTTATTTTTCTTTTTCAGTACGTATCAACGACACAGTTACATTCGTAGAAGATGGCTTCGACGAAGATATCGAGTTTGGTGATGAAATTAGCGATGACGATGAAGAGGACGTCGATAATGTAAGTCTCCTGATGCCGTGATTTCTAAATTTTAATTATCAATAAAAAAAACTCACAATCTAACATTGTATTCTCCATTTTTGCAGATCTGATGACCTACAGTCACAGCAATCGATAGGATTTAAAATCGAATAAGTATGTCTGTTTTTTGCTGCAACTAAGGAGGGATTTTCTGTTACTTTCAACGATTATTTACCTCGTTGTATCTAAAATAAATCGTCAAATTTTTCGGTCCATATTGTGTTCTTGTTCATATAAAAGCATTTGAGTTAAGATATTTTCGCCCTGTGCAGTTATTATCGAAACTTTGCAGCATTGAATTCTACTGAAATTATGATCACGCTATACTATGATATTGTAACTGTAATTTTATAGGTACATAAATGTCTGTACATTTTTTTAAGTATAAAATCTCTGAATATCATGATAAATACTTTTAGCAAGTTTAGCCAATTAATAATTAAAGTTAGCTTTGAGAATGAGAAGATTGATGTTAATGATGTTACTAAAACTAGAAATAGATTTTCTGTTATGAGCATCATAACTAGAACTACTTCTTTGTTTCTTTGTAATTGAAGAAACTTTATATGTTAGTTGTAAGTTATTATTTGTTACAATTATAATATTTTGTCAATGTAGAAAGATAACGTGTAATGGAAACAAACTCTGCGCTTCACATTAATGGAATACATTAAAACTTCATGATTCGAGAAAAATTCATCACTATTAATATACCTGGTACAGGGATTACAACCGATCCTCTATTTCCTTTATTTCCTCTATTTTAAAAAGCTTTGCATATACGATCATAATTAAATAACGTAAATGACAACATCACACGGTATCCAGTCTTGTGTGTTCTGGAGGTAGATATTTTTTTGGTGAAGATGATACCTGACTGCCTTTACTGCTGTTGTGAACTTGGGCAATTGATAAACAAAACAGAGAGGTAGAAAACAAACAGAGATGTGAAAGGAATTTTAAAAAATGTTTATGTTTATAAACATATGGATTGAATAAAGAGAATCGTATAAAGAAGTACTACTGTATCATTATATAGCCATTCTTGAGCCCAATATAATATCAATCGCTTTTCAAAGCATTCTTTTTGTTAAATCTCCTAGTTTACGTGCAATTATAATAACTTATAAAGTAGGAACATATAATTAATGTGTATATATTAAGACATGCAATGTTGAAATAAAAATTTATAATCAGATATTATAAGGACAAAAGACAGGTTTTTGAAAAAAATGTAATGATGAATACTAGTACCACGTCAATCATGAAAGATTTATTAAACATTACAGATTTACACAGGAGCATTTCAGTATTTTGTTTAATGCATGTGATTGTGCCTTTGGTCCTTAAGTCGGGGGCTCTAGGCAAGTCTATTATATGCAGCTTAAAACATTATACATAATAATTTATAAATCTTGATTTGCGTAGACATTGTATTTCTCAATATAGCCTTTATGTATATATTAATAGAATATCTTTATATACTAGGAGATTTCTAATTCATATATTATATATATAATATAATTATATATATAATATTTATAATATATATAAATATGCATACAATTTTTCTCCTATATTTTGAAAACAGTGACATAAACTGCAGCTAATGTCATGTAGCATAAGAAAAATGTCCAAGTCACTGGAACTTGCTCAACTTAGTGTCCGCAATAATTATGCTTTTCATTTTCGTAGCTTTTACATGATCGTAGAAAATACACTGCACAGAATATATTTTATCATTTCATGTCTCATAAATTTATGCGAGAAAAGTAACAATTTAAAACAGTCATTATCTCCATTATATAAATAAAATATTCCTCACATCATGATCGAGTAATTATTACAATTCTTTTAAATAGTACAGTTGTATAAGTTACACTAAGTAAATAATTATAAATATACACAATGAAAAAATGTTAGGAAATAATCATTAAATAATTCAAATGTACATTATATATCCTGATCGTTAAAAATACCGATTCTTGCCGTCGCTCAAAATAAAAACGGTATCAGAGTCTCGAGAATATTTTGCTTTTCGATCGTTTATGCTTTGTGTGACAGCAAGGCAGTACTTTTTTAAATCGTCGTGAGTAGCTTTCAAGCAATGTTGTATTTTTTTTCTTGAAGTATAAACTTAGAGACCCCTAAGTCTAACTTTTAACAGCGAGCAACACCAGGAGAATATGTATTTAATTTTTGTTTTGACAATCATATCAATTTCATTATGTCATTGAGGAATATAACTTCCTTCAATAGAAACCTATTCGTATATAATAATCATAATACAATCTATCTGAACAAATTTTTGAAAAGCGACATTGAAGGGTAAACATTTCTTGGTGGAAGCAAAGCAACCTTTCCCCCTTTCACTTTACAAAGAAAAGCATTGGACGGGCTGGCGTAGCAAAGACTAGCGCAAAGCTAGTCTACCTAGCAATGAGGATATATTTCATTAAAAGAAATTCGATTTCTTGCCATTAGGCCACGGTACAATATACCATCAAATTTATTTAGCTTTTTTGATGAGTATGAGATTGAGCTCGATGCGAGGAAGTATCGAGCTAAATTCATACCAAGTGCATTTACTTTAGAAGCTTATTTTAAAATGTTTGCCCTTTCTTCGCCTCGTGTCAAGAATTTTACTTTGCTCAAAGTTCGTCAAAGGTAAATCGACACTTCACTGGCCCTTTCTCTCTTCTACCATGAATTGGTCGACTATTTTTTGCATAGATTCTCGAAACTCGTCTGAACCACCGCTGACGTTTCCTGCTCCTGGTGCTGTCGATGTCACTACTCGCGTTGTTCTTGTTATTCTGAAAATAAATTTATCAATTTAGAAGCCTGAATTTAAAAATTCAAATTTTTAATTTTAATACAAATTTAATTAATAGATACCTTTCATTTGTTTCGGGATCAATTTCTGTCGTAGTCGTCTCCACGTAGGAAGGCTCGCTGTGTTGCAAAAAGTCAGATTCTGCGTAACAGAAAAGGATGATTGGATCAAAATATATTCCGTACTTTTATTCAATATTTCCATTTGGCTTCTTACATAAAAACAATAACAACTGTATACCTTTTAATTTTTACATCATGCCCAAACAAGGGGTTATTTCTAGACACAAATAAAAAAAAGAAACAACATTGCTAAACATTTTACAATGCAAATAGTACGCATTTTCAATCAACTAGACAAGTTCTGCACATTTTTTTATCAAGTTTTTTTGATAACAGTATAATTATTCCATTTCAATATAATTTTATTTGATAGCAGAACTTGTTTGATTTATTATGCACGTTAGACTCTTCAAAATATATAATTTATAATACCAAATTAAATACTGCGTATTATTTTAATTCAGTATTGATAGTGCTATACGCAGCGAGCTCGTGTAAAGCGCTGACAAAAGCTGCTGAATGAGGCTTTTAGCAGTTACTTATATATAATATTATATTAATATTAATATAATATAATATTGTACTCAACCTTTTGGATAAACAAAATCATAATTCAACTATGTGATGGCATTTAATTTAAAGGGGAATGTACTAACTACAATAATTGTTAGTGTTGTTAGACGAATTAATAAATATGACTACTATGAAGAAAAAATATATTCTAGTTTAGTCTGGTTATCAAAAACGTTAACTAAGTCTACAAAATCTGAATTAAATCAAATAAATATATTAGGCAATTTATTAATTCTAGCATTAATAAGGAGACCTACTAGTTATCATTTACTTAACTTATTAGCATAAAGATTAAATACATATTTTCTTCAGCAAGTGCATAAATTATGTATATATGTGCTTTTAAAATGTGTATACCTACTTCTCAACCTGAATTTGTATTTGAATTAACAAACTTCGCCGACCAATCTCGTTTGATTAAAAGATTAAAAAAAAAATTGCTCGCATTCGCCTAACAACCCTAACATCATACCTAAACAACATGATCGTTGGTCCCTCTACACTTTAGCTTTATCTTGAGATGCTCATGTAGTAACTATAAGAATTAAAACAAACTGAAAAGTATTGTTTTAAATCAAAATCATACTCGTAACAAGACTAGTTATTTTTCTAATGGCGTGCAATGTGGAAAACATTCCTTAATTGCTTGTACATTATATAGTGCAAATTATTAAAAGAAAAAAAATATAATGTACTTTTCAAAAAAACATGCGACAAAAGATCATGCAGCTTGCAGTTGAAAATAAAAACGGTTTTACCTGAAAGAACAGAAAAAAATACTCATCGTATGACAGTCTAGTGGAACCAATTTGCACACTTTTACTGGACCTTAAATAATCCAATTATCGCCTATTAATAATTTACTGGGATTTTTGGTTTGTTGCAACGAGTGTCACTCTTTAATCTGGCCACGAAACTTTTTTGTACCTATTTTCTATTCATTTTCTGTTTTTCCCTGAAGGTTTATTGTTCGAAGAACCAATGTTCTTTTCTTGGCCGTTTAAATATTTAAAGTGGACCAGTCGTCTTTTCAATTGAGAATATTCTAAAGGACATTCACAGCTTTCCAATTTTAAAGTTTAAAATACAAAATTTTCAGATTGCACTCTACAATACTCATCTTTCTCAGATTTTCAACTGCAGAGCTTATATTTTTCAAAATATAGATTATAAAATTTCAAAAGTGATCTATTTTAAATTTTAAATCAATAATTAATCGAATAATTGGCAATTTTTAAATTTTTAAACTTGAGATAAAGTAACATTGGAAGCATTATGGTTAAAGTTAGATTTGATATGGGAATTTTCTGTAAAACAATGTAAATAAAAGTAACATTAATCGTACCCAGCTTGCCTTGGGGCATGGCTGGAGAAAGTGCGGATGGCGCGTTGGAAGGATCGTGGCTCCAGGGCAAGTATTACCGCAATCACAAGCATCAATACCGCGAATGTCAAGGCCATCCAATATAGGCAGCTTTCTTTACTTCTAGTCTTCATCCTCGGCATCGTTTCTACTAGATTGTTCTGTACACTCGAACAGGCCGATTCTACTGAACTGTGTGTTGCTGCCACGTAAACAGTATATGCCTTCCATAAGTCTTTAATTTATCATGTTATCTTGCACTGATTTTATCCATCATTAGTGTAAAGAAACGGTAGATTGTTATTCAAGGTACAATATTAAATTAAATTACATAAAAATGAAAATTAATTACTATGCGTTAGCTGTTATGATTCCCTAAAAGCTACAAAAAAATTATGAATAGAGAAGATAAAGGCAGTTTTCACCGTAGTAGTGAAGGGAGATTGAAATGCATTGGATACCTATTTTTTTTCCTCGTAAAGTTTCATTAACCCAAGAATACTACGAAAATGTACTACATCATGAAATATGCTACGGTGGGTACTGTCTTACAGTTATGAAACATAAACCAGTAAACCTCAACATAAAGTGAAGACAAAAAAACCAAAGAATTATTCCTTGAATAACAGATTATAACAATAACATGAACGTGTTGCTTGAAGGTATCTTTAAGAACGTTAAAATAAAAAATTCGAAATTAAAATGGATAATAAAATGAATGATAATCTAAAAACGGATTTTAGGTTTTGCAATTTCATTACACTAACGTGAATTAATCTTCAGCGCATAATACTTAAAATATCGATGACATGATCGCCCAGAAGCACCCCGTCACATGGCTATCCATCCCGTGGCCAGAGGTGTGTGAGAAAACCACACACTGATCACTCAATCCTGATGTGTTATTTCGAATCGAATGTAATGTCGACTATCCCAGCAAACCATAGAACAAATATCCGGTCGATGATTGGTCGAGTGATTTTATCCAAAATTTTTTTTAAAGCCTTTCAAGACCTGGATTTAAGTAAGCTTCATTTTTCTGTTTCTCATGGCCAACACCTGTAAAGTAGCTTAGCGTTGTGCAATTGTGCATTCCTTTGCTGCTCTTCATAGTGATTAACATATCCTACACATGCTTTAAGCACTCAGCGTTTCTCGTGCAAAAATATTTTAAAGCGCTCGTTGCATGCATGCAGCTTAATTCATAACACGAAATGCTGCAGATGATGAAAGCCTCGGTATCCAAGAATTGATATGCTATTATAAGTGTTGATATGCTTTCGTGTTATATTTGTGAATAATTTATGAATGATTCTGATTGCAAGACAAAGGAGACAGCATGTCGTTTTACGACTTAAGGCGAGGGGCACATAACTTTGAAATTCAATGTACAACGTCTTGGCAATTTCATTAGTAAACAGTTTAAAACTGTTAAGTTTTCTAATTCAGCAAATCTCATGTAAAGGACTTGACAATTTAACACTTTAACATGATTGCGAAGTAATTAAAGTGATCCGCGGACACCGATTGCAGAAGTTACGTACCCGTCGATGAATATGTGATACATCACACAAGAAATACAATTTTGACTGACAAAGATGGACAACAGGTTAGCAGGATATGTACATTGCTTACTTAGAAGGTTAGCTGTGAGTGAGGTACCTTGGTCATCTTCCAATGGGGAGAGCTCTGCCCCTTCATGGAGTGCCACATCCGATCCGCTAGAACTGCCTAAAGTTCGCCTCTTGCTCGGAGATCTCCTCCTTGGTTGAGGTGAGCCTTCGCTATCAGTATCACTGTTCAACTCATGTCTGTAAGTTTCGTTCTTAGCATATAAATCTCCATTGCCAGAACCGGGAGAGGTGTCTAGAGAGAATTGCGTGTCCCAGATTTCTGACTGTAAGCTGCCCGATGTAACAGATTTCCAGGTGTCTTGTCTTCCATCGGGCAGAGTTTTCGTCGTTACCGTTTCCGTCCACACTTCAGGCTCAGAACTACCAGATCTAAGTGTTACTGTCGATTTCTTAACTATCTTACTCGACAATACTTCACCATCTTTAATCAACTCTTCTAAATCTGGATCTAGACTCATTTCTTGGGAACTCGTCACAACTTGTCTTCTAATTTCTGAAATTTCAGGGGCTAATTCAAAGCCTCGTTGTATCGACTTTTCCAATTCGTCAAACTCTTCAGACGGTATGTTCTGATTACTGTAAGTAGTTATTGTTTCTGTGAATGGAACTCCTTTGCTTTGAAAATGATCGGTCTCGGATGATTTAGGTTCAGCAGTCTTTATCATTTCAGTGATTTCTTGCTCAACTATTCCTTGAGCCTTGAGTTTAATGGGAATTTTACTTTTTGGAGACAGTGTGTCCTTAGGACTCTTGATTTCTATTTCTTCAGTTTGGAAGGTGTGTTCTTTATCAGACTTTAGAGGTGATTTTAAGAGCTCTGGTATTTTCGACTTTGTACTCTTCCTAGGCTGCGGGGATGCGGTGTCCTTAATGTCTAGTTCCAAATTAGCTTTGGACTTGGCAGAGTAACGAGGGGCAGGAACAGGTTGCTTTGTTGGAGAAGTAGCATGCCTCTCTACAGTCCCATCAATCTCAGCCGAATCATGCCCTGACCCATCCAAAAGGACACGGACAAGAACAGGAGCAAGGACATAAAGCACATTGATACACACTAATAAATGTAACTCTAGCCCAGCTGCAAGGTGGGTCTAAGACTCAGCAATGTTTGATGTATATATGTATATTAATCATGGAACTATGTCAAGATTTAGTTAGTATCAATATTGCAAGAGGATTAGTATTTTAAACACTCAATGAAACGGTGTCTAAATGTATGCCTGCATTTAATCAAAAGGTACGAAGTTGTATGGTTCTACTAATATCACTAAGAAAATCCAATTGTGTACTACATTTATAAACAAGTGTTTCAATGCAATCATCAAATCATCAAATTATCAAATCAACAAATCGTCAAATCGTCAAATCATCAAATCATCTTTCTATATAACATATGAATACAAAAATATTACTTTCGTACAAATAGTCTCTTTATACATCAGTACTCACATTGCGGCTGGACCAACTTCAATTAAAAGATCCTAACATGTTCGAGAACCCTTTAATATTAGACTTGGTTCAGCCACTCTGCGTACTTTTTTTTTTTAAGAAAACTGTACTCTCTCGTATTATAAACTGGTATTGGCATTCAAGAGAAATATTCTACGTAAACCAATGCACTTTATACAGTGGAAGTGCCTTGCATTCTTTTATTATATATACCTATATATATATATATAAAGTTGTATACTCTATGTGAAGGAAAGTACTGTACATACTTACAGATACAAGTATTCAATACAATGGTAATATCAGTACCTTTTAAGTAAAATACACGCACTGCACATTAGTTAGTGTGAAAGCGTCAGCAAGTGCTAACTATGAAAGATAAAGCTAAATATAACTGAGGGCACCAAAATAGTCTGCTAATATCTTATCTTTGGTCTAAATCTGCAAATAATCGGCATTAAGTGATTGTACAATACCTTGTTGTTTTAAGGAGAGAGCCTGTTCTGCCAATTCTTGAGCCCGTCTTTCAGCTTCCTCAGTTACGTCTGTAATACATGAAAATTTTGTTTGAGTAAGCGAGAACAAACTAAAAGAACATTAAAAGCAGTGAGTCGACAAAGATTAGATGAATGATCTTTCCCTGCATGGCATACCTCGGATCATGCTTCACTAGATTGTGGTTTCCTGTTAATTGAATGACAGATATTACTTACTGCGTAATTATAACATATGATCGCTATGTTACGCTATAGAGGAGAGAAGTACACAACTATAAATCAAAAACTTTAGGCGTATTCTGAAGTTAACCACCAAAGTGGCCTGTGTAAATAAAAACAGCGCAAAAAACCTGAAAACATGCTTCAAACTCAAATCAAAACCAGTAAATAATATTTAAACGCAAATAGGCAAAATAATTATACTCAATAGAGAATTCCAATTTTATTTCACTTTCAATTATTTCTTTGTCTTCTACAATCCCAGTAGGTGTTACTAATCGTCCAATTCAAGTAGTACTGATATATTCTGATTTTTAATTCTTTAAACCCCTTAGTTTTCAAAGTAAATTCTAAATATTGATTAATTCATCACCTCTTGGCAAAATAGAGACAAGATCGATAAGTTTCATAAAATTGATTTACCCTTAAACTCATATACAGCAATCAAATATATTTTTACTTTATTCAATAATGGATTTTAACTGACACTAGTTTGAACCTTCCAAAACATTTTGTTCAATAAACCACTTCTAGAGGACATAATTAGTATTCTGCAACATAGATATTATTTGAATTGAATATATTATACATAGTCAGGTAACGAAAATAAATTTTAATTGTGATACTGTTTAATAAGTTAAATGTATTATGAATAGTAATTAATAAGCAAGATTAATGGACTCTTTTCTATCTCAGAAAATAGTTTATAAATAAAAAGTTTCAAGAAGGTCTGAAACTTTGATCAGTATGGATTTTTAGGTACGTGGAATGTTTGCTCATAACATTCAAACTACAAAGTGATAATTAAATATTTCTTTATGATAGTTACGAAAAATCACAAATCAATTATATCAAAATTTTAAATCCTTTACATTCATTTCAAGAACTACTGCAAAATAAAATCGAGCTCTATTTTTTTTACATACAACTGTTATTCAAAATAGCAAACAGTCTACATATGAGCAATATTTGTAGCGTAAAAGTATGTAAAGACTAATTTTCTTTTTATTAGAAAACTTCTGAATAAATACACTTTCTAGCATGAATATTTTTAGAATGCCTTTTGTTTATTAAATGAATTAGATAATAATGAGTGGAAAGGGTGCATACCGATTTTAAAAAGTTTCTCTTTACAAAAAAGAAAAAAATACGAGACCAGAATAATTATTAATAGAAAAGGTACTATCAACTCAAGAATATATTACAAATAAAATTATCTTAATTGTCTTCACTGCAATAGTTTAAAATCTGAATTAATTTGCGGAAACTAAATTACTGCAGTAAAATATGTGTATCATCAAATAAGCACCACATTTTTTGGAAATTGAAGTGGTCCCATGGGCCACAGGTCGTCATCAATCGCTAAATTCATTTCTGCAATAAAAGTTTAATATGACGTCAGTATGATCCCTTATAATTTTAAAGGTCAGGGTTAGAGGTTCAGTTAGGAATGAAACAATGGTGCATGATTAAATTTGTCGACTTGACATGATTGTGTAAACTGAGGTTACATTAAAGCATTAACTTAATCAATTAATCATGTTACACACAGCAGGTATGTAATATATATTTATATACGAATAACACAATTATTGCAAGGTACCTTTAACGCTACTGTCACTGAACTCGGCGGGGCTGGGTGGTGGGGTCGTTGCCGTCCGCACAGACTTTGTAATGACTGTGGTGACGGTTTGATTTGCGCGAGGCTCGAGGTTCCCTAACTCACTCAAAATATCGGTTCCTACAATTGTACTTGAGTCTCCTACTGTAGTATACCTAATTTCCCTAACTTCCCTAGATTCTACTGTTACTTTTGGAATGCTTGAAATTTGTTTGGATCCGTGAACCTGCATAGGATGACCTGCTGCTTCTGTGTCAACTACCCTAGCTAACGCGCTTGACGATTCTAAGCTAATATTATCAGACTCTGTGGCAATTTCATCAAGAATTGCATCAGTGTTGCGATCTGGAGAAGCGACATTGTAACTTCCAGAACAGGATGCCTCTTTAGATTCGCGTTTCGTATCTTCCCAGAATCTCCCTGTTGCATCCTTGATGCCTTCTTTAGCATGGTCCACTTCTTTTGCTATTTTGTGTGTAGCACCTTTAGTGCTCTTCACAATATTGGAGATAATGCCACCTTTCTTGGGTTTTTTTGATTTACTCTTAGCATCAGAATCCGAAGACGAATCCTTTTCTAAGGAACTTCGACCCGAATCCATCTGAGGAATACGTGATTCTTTTTTATGATAATCAGGGACTGGGGAATCTTCTGCTACAGCTCTCGAATCATTCAAAAGCAGTAAGGTTGCTTCTTTGGGATCTAGTGTTATACTTTCAGGAGCTGTTTTTGATGAACCATCTTTACTTCTTTGGTCTTTTTGTGTTGAAGTAGGGCCTCCTTTAGATGTGCGACTCGTGCCTGCTTTTGCTCTTCCTGTAGGAGTCGGTACCTTTGATGTCTTCTCACTAGACAGCCTTCTGGCTGATTCTGGTGTTGTTCTAGATTCCTGTTTGACAACTCTGCTTTCCTTTGAGACACTTCCGGATCTTCCTTTTTCTGGTAAGACAGGACTGGTTGATTTTTCCTTAATAGTTCTCGTAGTTTTTGTCACGCTGGTTACAGTTGTAGTTTTTACAGCCGTTACTGATTTTGAAACTTCCTCGCCAATTTCCTGAACCACAGGGTCAGGTGGGTTCGATTCGTTTGATACTTTTTTCACAGTAGTAGTAGTTTTCACGGAAACTACCTTAGCGCCATCTGAAACTGGTTTAGTATCTTTCAATTTATCAGCTGCTTGTCGAGTTTGCTGTTCTTCCTTTTCTGCTTCGACCTTTGTTTCATCCAAAAACTCTTTCACGTCGGTTGTAACGTCATCAACGGCATGCTTCGCCCCTTTGACTATACCCGAAAAGAAACCACCTGCTTTGTCCTTCACCTTTTTCGTCTCTTTGCCAGCCTTGTCCTTTGCAGTATCAGAACCTGACGAAACTTTTCTTTGAACGGTTTTAGCGCTCTTCTTCACTTCCTTCGCGGTAGAATCCGTTTTATCAGCAACATCCTTAGCAACCTTCTTGCCGGTTTCTTTTGCACCCTTAACGCCTCCAGTGGTTCCTTTGGAAATTTTGTCACCTGCAGCCTTTAATTTTTCAGATACAGCATGAGCTTCACTAGATAGTGTATCTCTAGCATAATGTGGAATATGTGTAGCAGTTTCTGCACCAGAAACTACCTTCTCTTCAACGACCTTCGCATCTTTCTTTAGCTCTTTAACTGCACCATCTTTTGTGTCGACAATGCTTGTCGATACTTTTTCACCCGTTTCTTTAACTCCTTTCACTGCTTCAGAAGTTTCCTTTGTTATTTTTTCACCTACTCCAGATATTTTTTCCTTGACCTTTTCAGCTGAATCTTTTACATCAGATACTACTTTATCTTTAGCTTCTTTCAATTCTTGAGATGCACGTTCTTCCTCTAATTCTGCCTCGTGCTTAGTCTCATCCAAAAATTCCTTAACATCGTCTGTGACTTCGTCCATTGCATGTTTCGCACCCTTCAATATGCCCGAAAAGAAACCACCTGCCTTCTCCTTTGCCTTTTTAGTTTCCTTTGATGCCTTATCTTTGCCATCCTCAGCTGTCTTGACAACAGTTTCAACCTCTGCGGATAATTTTTCCTCCTCAGCCAACAAATCTTTCCTAAGATCCTCAGCCCCATCGACTGCTACCTCTAACGAGTCTTTCACTTTGTCTTTAGTATCCTTGATATCTTTGGATAAATCTTTAGCAGCTTTTTTGGCTCCTTCTTTTTCCGTGCCAGCTTCTTTCTTTGCTTCGTCTGCAAATTCTCTAACATCTTCTACAATTTCATCTGATGCACGTTTGGACCCTTTGAATATTCCAGAAAAGAAACCACCCGCTTTGTCCTTCGCCTTTTTGATCTCTTTCTCTGCCTTATCTTTCTTAGTATCCGCTGTTTTTGAAATAGATTCTACACTAGATGCTAGTTTATCTTCTACGGTCTTAGCATCCTTCTTTACTTCCTTGACTACAGAATCCTTAGCGTCAACTACTTTTTGACCAACTTTTTCGCTCACTTCTTTTGCGCTATCAATCACCGCTGACGTCTCTTTTGCAACTTTACCACCTGCATCTTTAGTTTTTTCAGATATTGTAAGCGCACCATCAGATATTGTTCCCTTCACTTTGTCTACGCCGGAAGTTACTTTTTCTTCAACACTTTTAGCGTCCTGTTTCAATTCCTTTACTGCGGCATCTTTCGTCTCCAGAACTTTTTCTGATGCTTTATGACCTGCATCTTTTACTTCCTCAACAGCTGCAGCAGTTCCCATGGAAACTTCATCAGCTGCACCTTTTACTTTTTGTGCTAAAGCCTCAACATCACCCGATAGTCTTTTCTTAGCTTTATCAGCTGAATCTTTGACATCCGTAACTGCTTTATCTTTAGCATCCTTGACTTCCTTAGACAGTTCTTCTCCTGCTTTACGAGCACGCTCTACTTCTTCTTCAGCTTCCTTCTTCGTTTCATCTACGAATTCCTTGACGTCACTTGCAACTTCGTCTGCAGATCGTTTAGCGCCCTTAAATATTCCAGATAAGAAACCACCGGCTTTCTCCTTTGCCTTCTTCGCTTCCTTCGCTGTTTTCTCTTTAGTTGCATCTGCACTTTCTGCAACTGCTTCCTTAGCAGCCTTAACGTCTTCCTTTACTTCCTTGATGGTAGCATCTTTTGTATCTTCCACTCCCTTTGCTATTTTTTTTCCTGTTTCCTTTATTACATCAGAAGCAGCATGGACATCGTCAGATATTTTCATCTTGGCCTTATCAACAGATTCCTGGGTGCCAGACACTACTTTGTCTTTCGTATCTTTGGCATCTTTAACCAATTCCTGGGCAGCTTTAACTGTACGTTCCTCCTCTTTTGCTACTTCTTCTTTTGTCTTCTCGGTAAATTCTTTCACATCCTCTGATACTTCCTCTGCTGCATGTTTGGCGCCCTTAAACATCCCAGATAAGAAACCACCTGTCTTATCCTTCGCTTTCTTTGCCTCTTTTGCAGCTTTATCTTTAGTGGCGATTGCAGTGTCGGCAATTTCTTCAGCCCCTGATTTTATTTCCTCCTTTACAGCCTTCGCATCTTCCTTGACTTCCTTGACGGCAGCGTCTTTCTTATCCACAATATCTTTTGTAATCTTTTCATCTGCTTTCTTTATTCCCTCAGATAAAGCATCAGCATCTTGAGATATTGTTTCTTTGACTTTAATAGCTGAATCTTTTACCCCTTTGGCTACTTTGTTCTTGGTTTCTTTAACTTCTTTCGATAAGTTTTCAGCTGCTTTACGAGCACGTTCCTCTTCTTCTTCAGCTTCGTGCTTCGTTTCATCCAAGAATTCCTTGACATCATCGGTAACGTCATCGACGGCATGTTTTGCGCCTTTGAAAATTCCAGAAAAGAAACCAGTAGCCTTATCCTTAGCTTTTTTACTTTCCTTTGCTGTTTTCTCTTTGGCAGCATCCACACTTTGAGCAGCTGCATCCGCACCGGCAGAAACTTTTTCTTCAACGGCCTTCACGTCTTTTTGCAATTCTTGATCGACAGCATCTTTTGTCTTGACGGCACTCCTCGAAATTTTCTCTCCTGCTTCTTTTACCCCATCAACCACAGCGGCTGATTTTGTAGATACAGTTTCTCCTGCACTCTTAACTTTTTCAGAAACTGCTTGGGTTTGGGAAGATACTGCATCCTTCGCCTTAGCAGCTGTATCCTTTACGTCAGATACTAATTTATCTTTAGCATCCGTCGCATCTTGAGCCAACTTTTCGGTTTCTTTACGAACACGTTCTTGCTCGTCTGCAGCTTCCTTTCTCGTTTCATCTAAAAATTCTTTCACTTCTTCTGAAGCATCATCAGCTGCGTGTTTGGCTCCTTTGAATATGCCAGATAGGAAACCTCCTGCTTTTTCCTTCGCCTTTTTCGTTTCCTTCGCCGCTTTATCCTTAGCAGCATCAGTTGTTTGCAACATTTTCTCTTCTGTAGCCTTCACATCTTTCTCGAGTTGTGTTAATACAGCGTCTTTAGTGTCAGTGATTTCTTTCTCAACCTTCTCGCCAGCTTGTTTAACTCCATCTGCTGCTGTAGTAATATCCTTTGAAATCTTCTCACCAGCACCTTTTACCTTTTCTGAAACAGCTTCTGTTCCATCTGCAACCTTTCCTTTGACTACGTCTGTTGTTTCCCGTACTTCAGACCCCAACTTATCTTTTGTTTTCTCTACTGCTTTCAATGCCTGTTCACCGGCTTGTCGAGCACGTTCTTCTTCCTTTTCAGCTTCCTTCTTTGTATCATCGGCAAATTTCTTTACATCATCAGCAACTTCATCTGCTGTCTGCTTTGCACCTTTGAATATTCCTGATAGAAAACCACCTGCTTTATCTTTGGCTTTTTTGGCTTCCTTGGTAGATTTATCTTTAGCAGCCTCCACACTTTCTGCTGCTGATTCTACTCCTGAAGATATCTTTTCCTTAGCTGCCTTGACGTCTTCTTTTACTTCCTCCACAGCTGCGTCCCTCGTATCAGCAATTTTCTTTCCAATCTTTACACTAGTATCTTTCACAGCATCACCAGCTGCTGAAGCTTCTTCTGAGATCTTATCCTCAACATCTTTCACTTTTTCAGACACTGCGTGTGCATCTTCCGATATTTTTACTTTAGTTTGTTCTACCTTATCCTTTATATCCGAACTTACTTTTTCTTTGGCACCCTTAATGTCTTTAGCCAACTCTTCTGCTGCTTTACGAGCTCGTTCCTCTTCCTCGGTTGCATCTTTTTTAGTTTCATCCAAAAATTGTTTCACGTCATCTGACACGTCATCAGCTGCATGCTTTGCTCCTTTGAAAATTCCAGAGAAGAAACCTCCAGTTTTATCCTTCGTTTTCTTGGCTTCTTTAGCAGCTTTCTCTGCAGCTGCATCTGCTGTTTTTGCAACTGTTTCTACTCCTGAAGATATTTTTTCTTTAGCAGTTTCAGTATCTTCTTTCACTTCCTTGACAGCTGCATCTTTTGTGTCCACAATTCCTTTTGCTATTTTTTGTCCGGTTACTTTTACATCATCTGTCACTTTTTCTACATCAGAAACTACTTTGTCCTTAACATCCTTGATTTTCTCAGCAGAGTCTCGGATACCGGCTACTGCTTTATCCTTAGTGTCTTTAGCATCTTTAGACAATTCTTCTGCAGCTTTGTGTGCCCGTTCTTCTTCTAATTCTGCCTCATGCTTTGTTTCGTCAAGAAATTCCTTAACATCGTCTGTAATGTCGTCCACGGCATGTTTTGCACCTTTAAATATGCCAGAAAAGAAACCACCCGCTTTATCCATCGATTTTTTTGAGTCCTTTACTGCTTTTTCTTTTGTAGCTTCAGCTGTTTGTGAAACTGTTTCGACTCCTGATTCAACTTTTTCTTCTAAAAGTTTCGCCTCTTTCTTTAATTCCTTTTCAGTTGCATCCTTTGTATCAGTCACACCCTTCACGATTTTTTCAGCGCCGGTTTCAACTTCTTTTCCAACTGCAGCAGTTTCCTTTGAAATATCGTCTTTTAGTTTCTTGGCCGAGTCCTTTACATCATGAATTGCTTTATCTGTACCATCTTTGACATCCTTGGCTAGTTGCTCAGCAGCTTTCTGTACACGTTCCTCTTCTTTTTTGGTCTCCTTCTTCGTATCATCCACAAATTCCCTTACCTCATCAACAACTTCATCTGATGAGTGTTTCGCTCCTTTAAATATGCCAGACAGAAAACCACCTGCTTTATCCTTAGCCTTTTTAGTTTCCTTTGCTGTCTTTTCCTTAACCTCATCTACTTTTTGACCAGCAGATTCAACGCCTGAAGCTAGTTTATCATCCACGGCCTTTATGTCCTTTTTGATTTCCTTGACAGTAGTATCT
>JAUEJJ010000046.1:1225024-1248934 GCA_032164275.1 Synergus coniferae
TTGGATAATTTTTCAGCAGCTTTGCGAGCATTTTCTTCTTCCAATTGAGCCTCATGCTTTGTCTCGTCGAGAAATTCCTTGACATCGTCGGTAACATCATCTACGGCATGTTTAGCTCCCTTGAATATACCCGAGAAAAAGCCACCAGCTTTATCCTTAGCTTTCTTTGTTTCCTTAGTTGCTTTATCCTTAGCATCATCTGCTGTTTTCGCAACTGCTTCTGCGCCGGAGGTTACTTTTTCTTCAACAACCTTAGCGTCTTTCTTTGTTTCTGTAAGAACAGCATCTTTCACAGCTTCACCAGTTTCTGCAGTTTCTTTTGAGATCTTGTCAACAGTGTCTTTAACTTTTTCCGATACTGCATGTGCATCCTCCGATATTTTAGCCTTAGCTTTTTCTGCCGTATCCTTAATGTCAGACACCACTTTTTCTTTAGTATCTTTAGTATCTTTCGCTAACTGTTCTGCAGCTTTACGAGCACGCTCTTCTTCCTCCGCAGCTTCCTTTCTAGTTTCATCTAAAAACTCTTGTACACCATCTGCAACTTCATCTGATGAGTGTTTAGCTCCTTTGAGTATCCCAGATAGGAAACCCCCAGCTTTGTCTTTCGCTTTTTTGGACTCTTTAACGGTCTTGTCTTTCGCATCTTTGGCTGTTTCGGCCACAGCTTCAGCACCGGAGGTCACTTTTTCTTTCAAAATTTTAGCATCTTTTTTTATTTCTTTTGTTGCAACATCTTTTGCATCAGTGGTGCTCTTTGAAACTTTGTCTCCTGCGTCCGCAACTCCATCAACTACGGTCGCTGCACCATGTGAAATCTTTTCTCCTGTCTTTTCTACTTCCTCAGATGCAGCACGAATTCCTTCTGCTACTTTATCTTTAGCTTTATCTGTTGTTTCTTTGACGTCTAAAAGAACTTTATCTTTTGTGTCCTTAACATCCTTTGACAACTTTTCAGCTGCATGACGTGCCTTTTCTTCCTCCTTTTCAGCTTCTTTTCTGGTATCTTGAACAAACTCCTTCACATCGTCTGTCACTTCATCTGCTGAGTGTTTTGCACCTTTAAACATTCCAGAAAGAAAACCACTTGCCTTATCCTTGGCCTTCTTAGTTTTCTTAGCTGCCTTGTCCTTAGCATCATCCACTTTTTGAGCAGCAGATTCAACGCCTGAAGCTAGTTTATCATCCACGGCCTTTATGTCCTTTTTGATTTCCTTGACAGTAGTATCTTTAGTGTCAGTAAGATCCTTTGCAATCTTATCAGATTTTTCCTTCACACCTTCTACAGCTTCTGTTACTCCTTTAGCAACCTTGTCTTTCGTTTCTTTAACTTTTTCAGAAACAGCGTGGGCATCTTCCGATATTTTTTCTTTTGTTTTATCAGCCGAGTCCTTTATGTCAGAAACAGCTTTATCTTTGGTGGTCTTAATGTCCTTGGACAAATCTTCAGCTGCTTTTCGCGCACGTTCTTCTTCCAGTTCAGCTTCGTGTTTTGTCTCATCTAGGAATTCCTTAACGTCATCCGTAACATCATCTACTGCGTGTTTTGCACCCTTGAATATTCCGGAAAAGAAGCCTCCTGCCTTGTCCTTAGCTTTTTTGCTTTCTTTCTCTACTTTGTCCTTAGCATCTTCTGCAGCCTGGGCAGCTGTTTCTGCAGTCGCAGATACTTTCTCATCCACGGCCTTTGCATCCTTTTTGATTTCCTTGACCGCAGCATCTTTAGTGTCAGAAAGATCCTTTGCAATCTTATGAGATGTTTCTTTCACATTTTCTACAGTTCCGGTTACCCCCTTAGCAACCTTGTCACCTGTATCTTTCACTTTTTCAGAAACAGCTTGAGCGCCATCAGATACTTTTTCCTTGGCTTTTTCCGTAGTTTCCTTCACATCAGAAACGACCTTGTCTTTAGTTTCTTTAACATCTTTAGATAAATCCTCGGCCGCTTTTTGGACACGATCTTTTTCTTTATCAGCTTCTTTCTTTGTTTCATCTGCAAATTCTTTAGCATCTTCTGCCACATCTTCAGCTGCATGTTTAGCCCCCTTAAATATTCCAGATAAAAATCCGCCGGCTTTATCCTTAGCCTTTTTGGCTTCTTTAGCTGTTTTATCCTTAACAGCTTCGGAACTTTGCGCAATAGTTTCTGCTCCTGAAGATATTTTGTCTTCCACGGTTTTAACATCTTTCTTGATTTCCTTCACAGCAGCCTCTTTCGTGGAAGTGATGTCCTTAGCTACAGAATCTGCTTCCTTCGAAACTTTTTCAACAGTACTTTTAGCTTTTTCTGATACAGCTTCAGCCCCGTGAGATATTTGTTCCTTTGTTTTAGCAGCTGCTTCTTTTACATCAGAAACTGCTTTATCTTTAGTGTCTTTGGCATCTTTTGACAAATCTTCAGCGGCTTTACGAGCACGTTCTTCTTCCAGCTCAGCTTCATGTTTAGTTTCCTCCAAGAATTCTTTGACATCATCAGTGACGTCATCTACTGCGTGCTTAGCACCCTTAAATATACCAGAGAGGAAACCACCGGCTTTGTCCTTAGTCTTTTTAGCATCCTTTGATGCTTTATCCTTAGCAGCTTCTGTGGTCTCTGAAACAGCTTCTGCAACTTCCGCAACTTTGTCCTCTACAGCTTTAGCATCTTTTTTTAATTCTGTAACTGTAGAGTCTTTAATGTCAGCTACTCCTTGTTTAACTTTTTGACTTGCTTCCTTGACTTCCTCGACTGCAGCTACTCTTTCTTTATCTGCACTCTTTACTTTCTCCTTGGCTTTGTCAGCTGTTTCCTTTACATCAGAAACCACTTTATCCTTAGTTTCTTTGATATCTTTAGATAAATCTTCAGCTGCTTTACGTGCACGTTCTTCTTCCAATTCTGCCTCGTGCTTTGTTTCGTCGAGGAATTCTTTAACGTCATCTGTAGCGTCGTCCACTACATGTTTGGCGCCTTTGAATATACCGGATAGAAAACCGCCAGCTTTGTCTTTAGCTTTTTTAGCTTCTTTTGTTGCCTTGTCTTTAGTCTCGTCTGTTGTTTTAACAAGAGCTTCTGTTCCTGAAACTATTTTTTCTTCTACAATCTTCGCATCTTTTTTTATTTCTTTCACTGTAGCGTCTTTGGTTTCTTTGACTCCATCAGCTGCTGCTTTAGCTTCCTTGGAAATCTTTTCACCAGTTTCTTTTGCTTTTTCTGATACTTCATGTGCACCTTCAGATATTTTTCCTTTAGCTTTATCAGCTACATCCTTAACATCAGATGCAACTTTGTCTTTTGCATCCTTCACATCTTTAGATACTTTATCTGTAGCTTTACGGGCACGCAATTTTTCTTCCTCAGCTTCCTTTTTAGTTTCGTCCACAAATTCCTTTACATCCTCAGCAATTTCATCTGATGCATGTTTAGCTCCCTTAAATATACCAAATAGGAAACCACCCGCTTTGTCCTTGGCTTTCTTGGTCTCCTTTGTTGCCTTGTCCTTAGCAGAGTCAGCGGTTTCTGACAAAGCTTCTACTTCTAGAGCTACTTTATCTTCTACAGCTTCAGCATCTCTCTTTATTTCTTTCACTGCAGCATTCTTTTTGTCAGCTAAGTCCTTCGACACTTCTTGAGTCGCTTGCTTTATTCCTCCTGCAGTTGTTGCAGCTTCTTTCGATATTTTATCACCTGCACCTTTCAGTTTATCCGCTACAGCTTCAGCGTCAGATGATATTTTTCCTTTTGCTGTGTTTACTGATACCTTAGTATCAGAAACCACTTTATCTTTAGTTTCCTTCACATCTTTGGACAAATCTTCAGCCGCTTTACGAGCACGTTCTTCTTCCAGCTCAGCATCATGTTTGGTTTCATCCAGGAATTCTTTAACATCATCAGTCACCTCATCTACGGCATGTTTTGCACCTTTGAAAATACCAGAGAGGAAACCACCAGCCTTATCTTTAGCCTTTTTAGTATCCTTTGCTGCTTTATCCTTAGCATCATCTGCGCTGTCAACTATGTGTTCACCTGTAGTCTTGACAGCGTCTGTTGCTTTTTGAACCTCGTCTGATATCTTTTTAGAAGCATGTACTGCTGAGTCTGTTACATCATGTGAAACCTTGTCTGAGAAAGTCCTTGCAGAATCTTTAACGTCCTTGGTTGTTTTTTCGACACCTTTTTGTAGTTTCTTCTCTCCATCCTGTGCTTCTTTCTGTGTTTCATCTACAAAATCTTTAACGTCTTCTTTGACTTCCTCTGTTGCATGTTTCGTACTCTTAAAGATTCCTGAAAATATACCTGTCTTCTCTTTGCTCTTATCTTCAGGTTCAGTATCTTTTGCAGCAACAATTTCACTTTCACCTTGTTTGCTCATCTCTTCAAGGAAAGCGTAGGATTTGTAAGGACATGCGTCAATTTCGCCAGCTGTTTTTCTGCTATCTTCCAAAAATTTAGCAGTTGCAATTCGAATTTCCTCATCTCCACTGTCAAACGATGTGTCTCTCGATGTACTTTTGTCCTTAGATCTGCTTCTCCTCTTGTTCAATCCTCTTGGACTCTTAAACATTCCAAATATACCTTTATCTTTTCCATCTTTAGGAACTGGGGCGTCAACGAGTTTATCTTCACTAGAAAGTGCAGCGTCTGAACTAGTCGCATCAACTATTTTAACTTGTTCAGCTTCTTTAATAGTTTCTGGGATAGGCTCATGCAGTTTATCCGCATGTTTTTTCGTGTCGTCTAAAAATTGAGATGTTTGAAGTCGCAAATCAGCATCAGAAATCTCCACGGAAGGCTCCTTTGAAGAAGGCTCCCTAGATTTGCTTCTTTTTCTGTTCTTCAGTTTCGGACTTTTAAATATTCCAAAGAATCCGCCAGACTTTTCTTGACTATCGTCTTGGCTTTCATCTTCAGTGGTTGCAGGTTCAGAACTAGCAAGTGATTTCTGTTTTGTTACTTTTCCCTCTTTCACTTTAGTAGGTGATTCGGAAATGTTGTACGATGACCCTTTAAGCTTGTCCTTAGGAGTATCCGAATCATAATTCGTGTAAGTTGAAAATCGACCAATATCTTCGTCAGCATCGTGTTTCGTGTCCGATTTGTCGATGAAGGGCAAGTCAGGAGAACCTGCATTTTTACGAACATCTTCAAGGAATTTTGATGTGGTTGCTCTTACTTCTTCATCTCCACTGTCAAATGAAGTATCTTTCTCTTTAGATTTACTTCGTTTCTTTTCCTTGGACTTTGGACTCTTAAATATTCCAAAGAATCCACCTGACTTATCTTTTCCTTCCTCTGCTGTCTCATCAGCAGATTTCTTTACCCCATCTGTCTCAGTTATTGTAACTGTCGTTTTGGTAACTGTAGTAGTGTCTGTCTTCTTTGGCTCTGTGATTTCCCGAGCAATGTCGCTTAATCGAGCAGCAGCATTTCTAGAGTCATCTAAACGCACTCGAGTCGTAGTCTTCACATCTTGTACTACAACTAACTCCGTCGTTGGTTTAGGTTCATAAGTATGAACACCATTTTCAAGACCTGAAGAATCTTGTGTCCTGTCAGCAGCTCTTCTTGTATCATCCAAAAACTTGATAGTTAATGTCTTCACATCTTCATCTCCACTGTCGAAAGAAGTATCTTTCGAGTCCTTCGATTTTTTAGTTTTAGATCCCTTAAATATTCCTGAGAACATTTTCCCAGACTTGTCTTTCAGCTTCTTGTTTTCCAATTCTGATTTCTCTTTTGCTTCCTCCGCTGTTGGTTGAACGTTATAAACCTTTTCGTATGCACCTGATTTATCATCCTTTCCATCTATCGGCTTTCCTGATCCCGTTTCCTTTTTCTTGGATTTTTTGTCGCTCGATTTTGAATCAACGATCTTTTCACCCTTTGGTGAAGTTGGTTTTTCTTTTGACGAATCTTTTCCAGTATCACTTACCGTTTTTGCTTTCCCTTTTTCACCTGTCACTACCCTACCTGGAACTGAACCTTCTAAACTAACACTTTCAGTTAAAGAATCTCTTTCCCTACTCTTAGTGGATTTGCTAGGTTTACCTACACTGATTTCAGTTTTACTAATAGTTTGCTTGTCTTCAGCTAAGTCCGGTTTATACGAAACCCGAGTTTCTATCGTCGTTACTGAAACCGTCGGTGCTTTTGTAACCGTGTCGCTTGTTTTCTGTACACTAGATATCTGTTTCCCTAGAGAACCTCCTGCCTCTTTAATATGTTGTTTATCGTCATCATAAACCACCGACCACCCTTCCTTCGCTAACTTCCCCTTCTCTTTCTCAGCATCTTGTTTTACACCTGTTAATTAAGTATTACATTTTAGGCTTCTAAACATGTTATTAATATCTTATATTCACAGTTCATTTTATTTCATCATTAGTGTAAGCTGGCTAGCTTTTATATTGCTCGTATACTGAGCAGTGGTTAAACTTCCACGTGGCTTGTGCGTGGTGTATGTGCTGTGGAGCAGCCATCTATGAACTACGAATGCGATTAGAGTACTTATTTCATGAAAACTATAGATAAACATTCATTCTAAAACAATAAGAATGAAAAGAGCACCTCTGATGCTGTTTCGTAACGTGATTCAAGATTAAATATCTGTTTAAAATATTCGTGAAAGCATTTCAATCCACATTTTCTTTCATGTAAATATTTGATTGCTCTTTGATTGAATTTAATGTCACTGATTACTATTATTATTATTATTGTTGTTATTATTATTATACACTAATTTTGATTTTGCAGATTGTCAAATATAGCACTTATTGTCATATAAAAATTCTATTAGTGAATAGTTAGATCGAGATAATAGCATGTTCATATCGATGGCCGATATATTTTGACATGTAGTTAAATTGAACTTTCTCAAAACTAACTCCAGCATATGCTTTTAGTAATATTAATAATTCTTTAAAATATGAATCAAGAAAAAATCAAACATTAGCGAGAAAATCGCTCTAATTGACAGCTGCTCCGTGTGCCCACACAGGCTGTACATGCAACGCCAAATAATTGCAGCGCAACCTTGCTGAAACAAATTAATGAAGTGAAATAGTCCAAGAGCATATTAGTAGGTCAATAAATCAGAAAACTGTGTTGCGCATTAAGGCTCTCATAGTAAAAAATAAAAAATTATTGAAAACCAAAAAAAAACTTGTTATTGAGTCAAATAAGCAAGCTTCGAAACACGGAGAGAACTGCATCTTCTTCCAGAACCTGCTAGTGAAAATAAAAACAACGATTCAGGTGGTTACAGTTGGAAAGCTGAAGAAATCCGTGTATCTTCTCCAAAGATACACAGTTAAAGCCGCAAAATTTGAACATCGATATAATGAACCATGTTCAGAATCATTTGCCATTTCTATTAATTTTATATCTGATTAATATAATTGAATATAAATAACTGCAATTGAGAATGAACATGACTTTACATCAAAGTTCCAGGGTGTAGGGAAATTTTTAATCGTAGGATAGAACCTCGAGTTTCTTTCAAGCTCGGAATATTTTAAAAGGTATATCCTAGGATTTGAGATTATACCTCTACACGTAATTGAGATGACCATGCTTAAAAGAGTACTAAAGAAAGAACGTAATTAGAAGAATGTGCCTTTTTCATGTTTTAATTTTGCTGGAAAATTTTTTGCTAGGCAAAGCACGGCCCCTCAACCCACCAACTCCCAAGTTATCATGCAGTACTCACCAGAAACTAATTTGTTGGCGTCTTCAATTATTTTCTGTCGCTTTATGAACTCGTCGTCGTCAGGCTCATCCTGACTTATTTTTGTCATTGTATCTGAGACTTGAGTCTTGTGCTGAATGAAATCAGCCATCATATCACCCAATTCTTTTTCATCACTGGCGTATTTATCTTTGATGGGGGTCGAGGTACCATTGAATATAGTGCCGTTCGTGATTGTGACGTGCGGCTTGGCTGTTAAGTGCAAAAAATGTGTCAAAAAATTGTGGAAAATTAAAAAAAGAAAATCCGTGAGCGTGCAAATTCACATTTTCGTTGTAAAATAAAAAATTTATTACAAAAAATTTGTATCCTGATATAAAACTTTTGTTATAATTTCAAATAGCATTTGATTGTCATATGAAAGGAATTTTTCTCTTATCATAATTGATAATGATAAGACACACCTGCGAATTTTATTCAAAAATTGGATAGTTCAATGAAGAATATTTGAAACAAGAGAAGAGAAAATTACTTTTAAAAAAAAATCGAAAATGTGCACGCTATCAGTTAAATATTCTCATAACAAAGAGCACGCAGTGACTTAAGCAAGAAGGGAAGTGTGACTGCTGTGTGAATCAGTGTATTATTCGTGCTCAGCACCGAGAAAAAAAATTGTTTTTTAGCATCACTGCTTTTTCATAGGCAGTGACACATGCTGTGAATCATAATTTTTCTAATATATCTTTCTTGATATGTATAATTGCTTTCCAAAATTTTAGTCTCGTAAAGAAGTATTGCCTTATGCAAATAATTGTAAAAGGATTAAAAAAGATGTTTAAAAATAAGGTAAAAATTAAGGTAAGAGTACTCACTTGATTTCTGAGGAGTCGAAGCAGGGATCGTAAGATCTTCCACAGATTCAGAGTCCTGCAACAATAGAAGCTGTCGGTTAACTAAGCGTAAATCGAGCTTCTTAGTCAGTGATGTAAGTTTTAATGATACTTTAAAGAGGGACAGTAATAAGAACTTCGTTGAAGCCAATTCTGAGATTAACACTCCAGTATTCTAAAGTAATATAATGGGCCTAAGGCATTCCAAAGATTCCGAGAGAGAAGACCTTGAGTACAACAGTGAGCCATCGAGTAAATTCTAGATTTAATGGATTTTTTCTTACCACCGATTTAAGTAAAGCGTGACGACTGAGCAAAGAAATTTCAACATCTGCTTAATGGACTTTATGAACAATGACGGGTAATTATGTTTGTTCTACGTGCATTTGTGCTCGGAGACATTTTTTTCGAATTGTAATTATGGCGGCAAATACTGTAACATCATAATATATGGCTCACGCTCAATAAAGTAATATTTTACCTGTCGGAGAATCTATTTTTACTATGTATTTAAAAAAAGTCTTTCTTTAACAGCATCTTTTAACTCGATTTAATATTAAAAATTCAATAAAATGCTTCTCTCAAGTCTTTTTTCGTTAAAAGAAAGCAGATTAATTTTTTTTTTTAATTGAAATAAGTCATACCTTCATTCTGTCGGGTTCTTCATAATCAGGATCCATTTTAGGGTCCATTGTGGCATCGCGTCTGAGAGAAGTATCCCTTGAAGGTCCCAATTCTTCCTTAAGAGAATCGAACCCAGGTTGGTCAATTCTCACTCTCGCAACCGCTTTTTCAACGTCGTCTGTCACAAGTTCGACGTTAAATATGCACTGTTTCACTATGTCCTCACGACCAATTTTATTAAGTGCTTTTTCTAGCGTATTACCTGCACAAACATAAAATTCTCTCTAAAACACAAATTCAAAGAAAATTAATCCACTTTAGTAAAATTAATCCAACTCTTCAGAGGCTTTTCAAACTTTTTATCACTTCCAAAATTTGTACCATTATTTCCCATTATTTCCAATAAATCAAACCTTTTATTCTTGTAGCTCTCTGTTTCGGAGTTGTTGATTTTCGGAATATTATTAATAAATCACTGGTGTATGATTCGGGGACGTCATTCTCATATTCTTGATAGAGTGTTATATACATCGTTAGTAGTAATATAATTAACTCAATTCGATAACACAAATTAAATTGTGATATTAGGTTCACAACCCAAGAGATAAAAAACTACTGAGGAAAGTTTAAATTCTGAAATTAAACTTTGGAAATTGTTTACTTTTTCACTATAATGACACTATATAAAAAGGTGGAATAATTCTATTGCAATTATCACTTAATAACCGTCATTTAACACCAGCGCACGATACACGTTTCTTGTCGACTGGTCAGATAAATACTGAAACTGAACCTGACTACTGAAGCTATGTTAGCTATGTTGTTATTTCGACTGATTATAGTAACGATGTTACGCACTTTTCAAGAGGCTAGCAATGCAATTAGCATGATCTTAAAGAAGAGGGGGCAGAGACCATGAGTTTATGTCAGGCATAATAATGAATCATGACATCATCAACTACGTTCCTTGCACAGATTCCACATTAATGACTCAACTGTCGTACATTCTTGTTTATTTCACCTTCGCTATCAAAGTGATTCCAGATATTTTTACATTCAGTCTTTCTTTGGAACACGTTCTATTTAAAGCCGAACGCCAAAAACACTTCCTACTCTTTTACGTCTTGAATGAAAGTAATTTTAATTTCAAAATATTTACTTTCTTGATAAATCTTTTCATATTATTATAAGACTTTTTCTGAGAGATACATATATATAATTTCTCTAATCAGTGTGAAACTCCATAAAAATGAGTACAATTTCTTTTCAACCTGAATCTATTAAATTAGTATTTAAAATAGGTATTATAGTTCTATTTAAAAAATTGTACAATTGTACAAATTGTTTATTTTAATTAATAAAAAACATAATTTTAAGAGGCACTAATACCTTGTGAAGTTATTTTGGAGAAATCGTCATAATATTTGGAGACTTTTATTAAGGAAAAGATTATAGAGAAGATGTCAAAAAACTGTATGTTTACAGTAATAAATGTTTCACGAATTCATAATTTTTTTAACTGATATCATCGATTAGCTAATGAATAATTCAACTTTTTTTCTTCAGATTGGATTGTAGTCGTATGCTTCTCTACGGAGAATCAACTTTTTTATTGATATTTTTCTTGATCAGAATTAAAAATAAATTAGACTTACCGGTTGCTTTATTTCCGTCGTTCTGCCACAATTTGAACATAGCCGCAGCCTGCTGAGCAGGTTTGTCAGGATACTCTTCCTTAATATGTTCGACATCCTTTGGACTGATATTCAGTTCTGAGGCTAACTTTTCCCAATCATTGTCAAGCAAATTGGCAATGTCGGTCAATCGAATTGTCGCTCTGTGAATTGTATCTGGTCTACCTGAAAGCAGAATGATAGAAAAGAATTTAGAAAGATAATTATTTATTTCTTCTACCTTTAATTGTATAATTAATTAACTTTGGTAAATAAGCAACTAAATAAATAAAAACATACTTATTCCGCCATCTCGAAGGAAGCTGTAGTTCTTCGACAACTCTAGTAAATCCAATTCTGAATGTGCAGCATCTGGTGAAATTTTCTCTGGCAAAAGAATATTTAAAGTGCAAATAGGCGTTTGTGGTTGTTCACCCTTTGCGACTTTAGGCTCGCTCATGAACATTATTCTTCCCATCATGTCTGCTGCATCAGGATCTTTTATTCTTGCGGTAAATGGAATTCTATTTTCCTTGAAAGCTCTAAATGGCAATTGAAGTTGCTCTCCGCTTTTCAGCACAGGCACCAAATTGCCAGCGAATTCCATATATTGAGTTTTACCTTCAAGAACCTAGAAGAAAAAAAGAGAAAATTGATTAAAATCTACATTTGTAAGGAAATTCCAATACAATTACTATTTTTAAGAAAAATACCTCAACATCTCGGCTCTTGGCAACTTCAGTAAAATGTTCCTGATGCTCTAAAGTTTTATCTTCTTTGTCGTCCGTCATGCAGAATACTCGCAACCTAGCTTCTAATTGATGATTGCGTTTCGCAAACACTACAAATCTGAAAAAATACAAATCAGTTTTATTGAAAGAATTTAATAAAGTAAAGGGGGAATTTTTAATAGTTTAAACATACTTAGCCATGAAAGGTACGTGGGTTGCATGAGTATAAAGATCTGTAGCCATCTTCGTAGCTTCAGATATGTTTCGGCAGTCCATCAACCAGAATCGGGCAGATACAGTCGTTGTGAAGGAAACACAATCTTTAACGAAGGTCAATGGTGTCGACCCGGTCACATCTTCCCAGACTGCTCGAGACTGACCCCCTAAGCGACATACATGCCAAGTCCAATAAAATTATTAAAATATGTTCGTGCTGTTAATATTTAAATGGCAAAACGTGAGATGTGTGAATAGATTTAGAAGCGCTGATTTTAAATACAGTCTTCCAAATAAAAAATACCATTATAACAATTCACAAATTGACCGATCCTGTAATGAACTTTATTATTTATTCTATAAAAAAGAAAAAAAAAATTTTTTCCTATTTCGTTTATTATTTTTCAGAAACTCACATCATAGCAATCGAAATAGTAAATCAATTAAGCGAGTGAGAAGATAAATGCGAAATTTATTAAAAATTTCCCGTTGCTGCACAATCAACTTTTAAAAACATCTTTCTGATATAGTAGTTGGATAAAATTGATCTTTGTTTTGATTATCTTTTTGATTTCAAAATAAAGTTAAAAGTCTAACTACGGAAAGCTGAAAATTTGAAGAAATGACAAAAGTTGTAAAAGCGACGATCTTTGCTATTTCAAGACTTTCTAAAAGCTTCATCAACTGTATTTAAAAGCAGACATTCGATGTGCTCTATTGACACGTGCTTTATATAGATGTAGAAACAATAAAGAAGTGTGTCTGTCATTCGAATGATAATGCTTGCGAAATAAATAAAAATAATAAAACACAGAATAATTGGATAAAAGCAACATGTGTGTAATAAAGACAGTTAAAGCGTCAAATAAGAAGTAGAAGTGTATTTTCAGAAGAACTTAATGCCTCTCTTAATCAGACTTTGCTATGAACATTCGTCCTATGTATAAAAATTGACTCATTTTATTTGAATATTATTTATAGCCAAGAGAAAAAAATCCTTTATAATTGATTTGAGTGGAACTAATTGAATCACCGAATGCAATAAGGTGATACGTAGGATTTAGACATCCTATGGACCTTACTTTTATTCATTCATAAGAATAACATCTTCTAAATGTATTAATATTTTATTTAAAAAAATGCATCCTTTAATTGCCTTAATAGAGTTGAATCCAAGTTTCAATCTGAAAATTCGATCTCTTCATTTTACTTAACAAATATAATAATTAGAAATATTTTCACTCTGTAGCGGTACTAATTTTTTAAATAGAATTGTAGATACAGAGAGAAAAAATGTACAATTATGATATTTTTTGTGTAAAATGTAACGATTGAATTAAAAGACTTATTCCCTTTTATTATGTTATTCCATTCATCAATTTTATTGCGCCTTAGACGTTTCTCATTAAATTTTAGAGCGTTGATAATTTACATAAGTATGTCTGCCTGGATATATCAAAGCAATTACCATTCAAACGAATGTGCTGAAACAAAAACTATCAAGTTACAAGGAGATAGAAGAGTAAAAGTTTAATCTACTTGAATTATTGATCCATACCTAAATGACTCAATCCTAACAAAACGCAAGCATTAACAACGAATCACAACAGATATGTATACAACAATGGTAATAATCAGCAAGATGTTTCTGTGAAATAGGCAGCAACCACCTTCCTTTGGAACCTCATGTGCTCACTCGCAATTTTTAGCCGTGCTACGCAAGTCAAAGAAAGTACACGACAATAAATTCATCGTAACACTCATTTTCTAATAAATCCTTTATGTGCAACTTCATTTTCATAAAACGTTTTTGCATTTTAAATTAGTCAGGATGAGAGAACAGCTCGAGAATAATATCATGCAATTCTGATCATTAAATCTGCTTTGTGAACGTGGGCGTGCGAGCTGCAAGAAAAAAAGTGATGGGACAGCAACTGCTGCCCACGTTTCTAATTGATCGAAATCAAATTTTATCGCGGGTGAGATTTAACCTTTGATTCACGCGATCTGCTCTTCACTCTGAATCAATGAAAAATGCAAGGTTGGTGTCACAATCGGGACAAAACTTCACTTCAAAAATGCACAAGTTGAAAGGAAATTGTTCACATAAGAAAAGTAGATGATAAAAGGGTATCTACTAAACCTTTAAAAAAATATTCTTTCTAACTAATCTTTTTGATTTACAAATTTCAATACTGACTTCTGCATACTTAAAAAAAAATTTTTTTTCTTTACAATATTTTTCAAATAAGTAGACACCCTGATATTCTGGTCTCACAGTTCCTATTGTAGAAGAAATAAGGGAAAGTGGGATGCATTTTTGTTTAAATACAGAAATAGAAGCAAATTAATACTATACTTTTCCATATTTGACTTTTTAAGATTCTATTTTAAAAAATTATGATTTGTGTCATCATTTCAAAGTAGAAGACAAATTTAATTTCCTTTAAGGACATGTGATACTTTACTGTAAGAACAATTTAGTTTCCCCAACTTTACGCTCGCAACAATAAATATTTTTTTTCTAAAACTAGAACATTTACGTCCGTCTGTACGAAACGGAGGTAAATGACCTAATTTTAGGAGAAAATATTTATTATTGCTAACGTAAAGTTGGAGAAACTAAATTTGCTCTTATGGTAATTACCATTTGCCCTTAAATTCAATTTTTAATTCTAAAAAAGTAGGTTAAATTATTTTTAGGAGCGAAGAGAGAACAGAAAATGAATATTTGACGTTAGCAACTGAAAAAGAGAGGAAATAGGGGGACAGATGTTGGTATAGGGTCAAGGCTGTGAGATATATTAAGGCAGAATTAAGGAGATATTAAATGACTATGTAAAAATGTAACAAACACAGAAATGAATCTAAACCACACACAATTTTACAAAAATAACTTTAAAAAAACTGGCGTTCAATACGGGATGGAAAAATTCTAAAAGAGCTTCACATGAGAATTGTGAATTCATAATTACTTAAAGAAAAATCCTCGATAAGAGATTATTTAGTAAGGTGGTTTGCTGTAATAAATTACTGCGTGCAAGCATATATTACCAGTTATGCTGCACAGGAGCCTCAGGGTTGGCGCATCACCTGAATACTGATTAATCATGCCTTTATTGGCTGCTTGTGGTACCGGTATTGTCAGAGTTATTGGTTTATGGAACTTTCTTCGTCTTGGCTCAACAGTAACGATTGGCGAAACCGCTACGCGATTACCCAAAAGTTTAGCCACCAGTTCAGCTGGTATTGGATGTGCCTTAAGAAAATTGTATTAATTAATATATTTTATAAAAGAGACACCTAGTTTATTTATTTTCTAAAAATAAGAGATGCATGATATGAAATGTATCAACATACCGGATGAAAATGGAACGTACTTTGCACTTTGGAATGCAAATTTTTTTTGAGGAGAAACAAATATGATGAGTAAAATATTGAATTGAGGTGAATATTTTAATACCTGTAGTCCAACTCTGATTTTTTTTGTGAGAGCAGCTGGTGGGAATACCGCTTGTACTTGCGGTACTGCAGATGACGACACAGTACCTCCTTCGGGACCAACTGCATGTACCTCTTGCCTAATTCGAGACACTACGGCGAAGTAGTGAGGAAAGTCTACTGTAAGAATTCTCACGATTCGGGATGTTTGGAGATCCTCTAGCTGGCTTAATTCTGGAAAATAATTGATGAAAAATGTATTCAAAAATTATCTAAATAATGTCAAATTTACCGAGTAAGAATTTTTTTAAAAATAAACTCACCTTCTCCTTCAAAGCTCTCATTAAGCACATCTTGGACAGCCTCCTCGCTGGCTTCCAAGGTATGTTCACGCCAGGTTTCTCCATTGTCCGATCGAAGAATTACAATTTCCCTCTCTTTACCTCTTAAAGAGGCAAAATGTGGTACCTCGATTATGACAGGTCTGTCGAAAAATAAATAAACAAATTAATTACATAGACAAAAAAAGTGCTGAGAATTTAGAAAGATTATGATTTTTTTGAAGATCTTACCCTAAAAACTTAGCACCGACTGGTCCTAATTCAAGAATACGACTTGCCAAAGCCTCTCCTTCCATGAGAGGTGGTGGATTTGTCAACTTGTCCCTCTTGAGATACCTGCAGGTCACTCGCATAGGCATTGCTGCTTTACGAGGTGGTACAATCACTCTGACTCCACTGTGCCGACAACCTCGCATGGCTCCTCCTCTCGCATCAACCAGAAACGAAACCAGGAAACTGTTTTCAAAGAAAAACCACTTAATTTTCGATTATCAGTTAACTTATTGATTAGTAAAATGAGAAACTTCTTACAAGCATGTGCTTAAATTGTCAATCATTTGGCAAGAAGTGCAAAAGTAATTTTCTATATTAATATGCATTGAGGCTGAAGACAAGATAGATACATTAATTGAACTCTATCAGATCCTAGAATTAATATCAGTAACTATCCAGACCATGTACCTATAATTTAAAATCCAATTTATTCACATTTTACTATTTACAAAGTAAAATTAAAACTAATGTCTCATAGCTGAAGAGTATTATTAGACGAATGGTCTGAAGAGTTATATACATTTCGTAATTTACATTTTTCTATAAGATTGTACATTTCGAATACAAAATTCGCTTGTAAAACTGTATAAAATTGTATATACTTAGAAAAGGAAAAAACATATTTGATTCTTTTTTTATCCACTTCTTCATCTCGTCTAAAAAATACTCTAGATTTCTTTTATTGCGTAAGCTCCCGCACGCCGTTTTAGTAGCACATTACAGCATAAGGCACACTTTTCGAAAATCAGTTATGATTAACACACGATTGCACATTTATGTGAAGAAGCAAAGAGGAATTACTGCACTATTTTTAAAACTTAGTGTATTATAGAGATTAAACGAGTAGAACTATAAAACATGTTTCATAAAATAAGTAGCAGTACAAAATAAGAAGTATTACAAAACAAATAGTATTATAAAATCAGTAGTATTATAAAATGAGTTATATTATTGAACGAGATGTAAACCTTAAACGTATGACTCGATTTAATTAAATCAGTTGATACATTACATCGTTGGCCTGAAGTATACAATGGTTTTTCAGTATCGAAAACCTCAGCTCACCGAGATTTTAATTCGGTTTAATAGATGAAATGCTTATGCTACAGATGACGTGAATGATCAAATGGCACGTTGTAATGTAAAGCTGAATAAAATACGAAGCAAACCTAAATTGTGGGGTGGTAAACTAAAATAACTTCTGGAAAACATTGCAAATATTTTGCAGGCGTTGAGTGAATACATATGATGCTTAAATGAATTATTAAATACTAGTACAATAATATTATTTACAGTAGTGCCATTGGTAATTAATTTCTAAAATATGTATTCACTATCATGGGTCTACAGCAACTACAAGGTAGAGTGCAGCAAAAAATAGTGAATGCGACGTAAAATTTATAGCAGAACAAAAAAAAATTGGCAGAGACTAGACTTAATGAAAAGTTCACTTACTTTTTCCACTGTGGAATTCTGCGAGTAGCGCAAATAAAAAAACAGAAAGGATCGGAAACAAAATAAAAACGCGTTATTATTCATTCTTCAGTAAACGTGATTGTGAAAGATGATGGAAGATGAGAACTACTTCTACTGCGCAGAGATTTTCGAAGTTTTCAATATTGCTGCTAGCACTCTTAGAGTTTTTTCTTGGAGAAGCTTTTCACCATGAGATGATTATCAATAATTTCGAAAATCTTAGTCTTGGTGTTTTTAAGAAGCCTACTTTCGTATACACAAAGTAGGTACGGGTATACCAATAATTATTATGTATTATAGTAAAAACATATGATGCAGTACTCCATTCACACTGTGAAATAAGGCGAAACATTGGTGTACTGTATATACAATATAAATATAAATGTAAATATGTATAATATGATCACATAACAACCTAGCGAAGACTAAATTTGAGACATTAATTACAGGGACTAGGTGAGAAATTACTTTACCTGATCGCTTGAAAATTATAGTAATATCGAAAGTATCTATTTGTACAATTTTCAATAAATAATTTCAAAAGACTATGATTATTCATTTGACAGATTTTAAAGCAGTGTTAAAACACTAATTTTCGTCTGAAATGTACATTGTGACTGCCAGAGATCTTTAAATTCTTAAGAAAAACTTTGAAGATAAATAAGTTCTAAAATATCAAAAATTTTGAAAATTGTACAGCCTAGTTACAAAATCATAAACTAAAATATGCTACAATGGCGTGTATATATACACCGAATCTACTTTTAAATATTAATATGCATTACTCTATATGCATTACTCTAGGACTCTAAATTCATTGTTTGTTATACTAAATTAATATATACTCTCTACACTAAGGAAATACAATTTCGATTTTATAATTACAAAGAATGCGGATACTACTGGTTAATTTTGAAACTGCTTAGCAGCGCGATTATTATTGTATAGCAAATTAGTTATTCCCTCACATTAATCCTTATGATGATGGTACTTTTTAGTAAATTATAAATAATGAAATTGTAAATTTTATATTATAAATAAAATATAGGTCATAAATTATACATTAAAAGTCTTAATTTTCAAATTAGGAACAAGAAAAACATTTTTTTTTTAAGCTAGAAAAAGGATATTTGCTTACAAACGAGAAAAATATATACAGTTCTGCACAAGATCTTCTTGAAACAGAATTTTTTAAAAAGAAGATAATAAAAGGGTATAGTGTACCTGTCCCTCCACATTCCTTGTCCTTTTGGCACGATACCGAGGGCAGCCAGCGATGTGTTTAAGGACTCTAGTGACGCGCTAATCTCAGAACAAAACTGCGTGTGATTATCGAAAAATAGCTCTAAACCGTGCTCATGCTTTCTTTTTCGTGCAGTTCAAATACTTATTGTGTTATTTTTTTACAATACAAATCAAACGCTGTATAGTGCGCTACTTTTAATTATTGTGAGATGAAATCGTGATAAAGACAATGACGTGATGCAATTGCAAAATAAAAACAGAAAAACAATATTTTATTACAAGAGCTAATCATTTTCAAAATACCAATAATAAGAGAATATAGTCTGTGCTAAAAAACTTCATCTTTTCTATTGCGCACTTTGTTGAAATATGAATTTAAATTAGATAGTGGCTACTTTCTTCAGAATAAAAATACTGAATTTTTTTAGGATTTCATTTTGAGATTATTCATGATTTAAAAATTCGAGTTTAAAAAATCAATAAAGTATGTAGAATTTTCAAATAAATACTCCTCGGAGTGTGAATAATCTTTTTGTAAAAAATCATTATGAAAAAAATTAACGCACTCGTATCGCATTTGAAATTTCAGTACGCGAAAGTCAAGTAATTTAGACAAATTAGAGATTCTTTAACGCTTTGCTAACACCCGCTCACAATGTCCTTTTCGTCGACTTAGAGTACTTAAAAAGTTTGTCTTTAATCACACTCAACATTCATACTCCGCAATTAATATAATTTGCTTTAACGTGTAATAATGTGCTATCATTTCCTTAATACCAGAAATCGTGAATATTGCAAATCGTAGCATTCAGTGACAAAAGATAATAATTCTATTTGTCTTTTTACAAACTGTGTCTTTAATACTCAGAAAATATCGTGAGAATCGCAATCGTGACAAGAGTTTCTTACGTAACTTGAATGTGAAACAATAATTAGCAAGATTCTTTTGTATGTTAGCAAATATTATACAGAAAATTATCGAGAAATTAATTTTTACCAATTTGTTTCAGCATCAATCTCGTTAGGCAAGAAATTCTATTGAAAGGAGAAAAAGTCGTTACCTTTGTACTTGAAAATAAAATATGAATTCCAAAACAATAATAAATTCCTTTAAAAATTACTAGCATGTTAAAAGGTAAACAAATTTTCCTCCAAATTAATAAATTAGTGCATTAATCAGTTAGCACTGATCTTATATTTCAACCCGTTTTGGACACATCTGAATAAAATTGTTCAGGCAAGTCAAAAAGAAATTGAAATGTTAAGATTTTTCAAGTGAAGCGTACATTATTAATTGTAAGGTTTTAATTCCTGCGTTTTTCATGTTCTTCTCTCTTGTGCAAATGTGCTCACAGATGAGAAAAATTTGAATTTTTAAGAAAGATTGTAAGTTTAAAATTCATGCTAAGTTTCTACGCAAGACGCATTCAGTGAGTGTGATGGTTTTTAAAAACGTACTGATTTTTCACATGTGAGTTTTTTTGCTTTCTGACTCGAGATAGTTAAATTAAGGTGAAAAATGTTTCTCGACTCTTGACGTGTGGTTACTGTTGAAAGAAGTGTCGGTCCAAACCCCATACAAACTCACAAATCACAAATTTTCCATTACCAAAGTGGTGTTAATAAAACTTCTATTAAGTCTAAGATGAATAATAATTAATAATTAATAATTAACGTGTTAAAAAGTCAGCAGGCAATCTTTCACCAACACACACCATACCTTACTATAATACACAAAATTATTGTTTTAATACAAGCTAATGAAATATTCACAGTAAAATTAACTCGTTTTAGTCGCAGATTGGTTTGTTTTAGATTCAATAGATAATAATCACATTATTACAGTGCCACGATGCAATACACTAATGCTTTTACGAATTCATGTTTCTAGACTTCTTCAAATTACAAAAGTTTTTGGATTATCTCTCTAAAAATACTGTTTTTAAGGGATTATCACAAGACAGGTTTTTTGAATAGTTGTATAACTGATCAAAAATATTTGAAATTCCTTTTACAAAAATCACATTGACTAACGCACACGAAACCTTTTTCTACCTACTTCACTCTTTTCATCGTTTTACAACAAAATACTTTTTTATGAGCATTTCGGTGTATGGAATTGTCTATGAACAATTAATGGTACATACCCAACATGAACCGGATGCCTGTTGATGTCAATATTGTCTGGTTTAAGATTTGGAGCGTTGGATCGGTGATAATTCTCTTTGGTGATCATCTCAGTAATTGTTGGAGCTAAAATTAAATTTAAATAGTTTTTTATAAGACTCAAATTTTTACCAACAAAAAAAATATTTATCTTACCTCCAGAATGTCGATTGTCCCTTTCATCGTCGGTGACATTTACTCGCATAGAGTCATCTCCCATAGATTTCATATCATCAACAGTCATGTAGCGATACTGCTGCTGGTCGCTGAGCATCGGATCTTCGCCTACGAATTTTTTAAGACAATTAAAAACTGGACTATAAATAATGCAGTTTGATTGTTAATGTAATAAATTAAATAAATAAAAAATTGAATAAATGTCAAAGGATAATTCTCAATGATCCTATAATGATCTCATTGGTAAAAAGCAAATTAACATAATCTATTATTCTATCTGAATAAGCAATGGTTATTTTTTCTCAATATAAAATAGTGTTCAACGGCTGACCGCAGTCAACTGAGGAGTGATGGTTAATTTGTAGTTTAAATATTTTTTACAGCTTATCACAAAAGATTACTCAGTACATGAGGATTTTATTGAGTTATATAAAACAGACCTACAATCAAAGCAATCGAAACAATATTTTTGGATTTTTATCTCCTCTTTTCAAGGGTCTCGAAAGCTATACTGCGCATCACTTTCAGCACTTTTTACTTCGATTTAAATACGACCACCTGTTAATGATCTAGGAAAATCCATTTTTTTAGGAAGTAGATTTTAGATTAGCACAAACGATATTTGGGCTGCATGTCAGTTAGAGTAATTTATGAAACTCAATCTGTAGCACCACAAAACGCGTCAAGTGTCGTTCATGTTTCACGTAAGTACTATTCAGACTATCGCGGTTTTACTGCGAATGAGACTCTTCTGTGATTCCTAGTGCGATAAGAGATATTTCAGGAATGTAAGTCATAATTATCCAATTGGTTACGAGCTCACAAATTCAACCTACGCCCACTCGCGTCAACCCCGAATAAGATCTTAATTAACCACGCCTATTTTACCTCATTCTGATGATGTGTTAATACTCTAATTAAACAATTTGTTTTGAAAATTAGTTTTACTATAGGGGTAGTCCCTTCAAATTAAATTTTCCAACCCAATCTCATCTAAAATGTAAGGTCTTAGCCCTGCAGCAAATTTAAAATAGAATCTCTGTAGATTCAACAAAATAACTTTTTCTATTTCAATTTTCCGCCCCTTCAAATTTTTTCTTATGAAATTTGAGGCCTGATTAAAGTAGACAGACGTAGTTTCTAAATTTGTAACCTTGACTTAAATTTGAAGCTTCCACAACAGGAGCTTAAAATTCCAATGTGCTTCTAAATTTAAGAAATTGATATCTAATCTGAATTTCCAAGTGAGTTTTAAAATCTACAATTTGATGTTTACAATATTGATATTTGAAACCATATAAAATTTCAGCGAATGAATTTTTACGGTTTCCAAACAAAATAACCACTATTATCTATCTATGTATTTCTAGTTTATACATATTACCATTTTTTAATGAAAGCTTCCCGTTTTTTAAATAAAAATGGATTCAACCTCCATTCATAAAATTCCACAAGCCCACAAACATTTAATCAAGAATTCTTTGAAAATTAAAGTCTTGGTTATCCAATCAATTAGTATCATCAATACTACATTATAGTTGTTGAAACCCGGCAATGAAAAGTTATTAAATACGTATGCAAGTTTTCAAGAAGTGGAAAATAAAGGAGATCTGTGTTGACGTTGCTCATTAGTCACACTTCAAAGCATTTCTGTTATTTCTGAGAGGCTTCTATTTTTTGAAGGGCAGATCCCATAAACAAATCAAATATCTCTGAAATGCGATGCGCCTCCGAACAGTAATTAATCAATTCAAATATAGCTGAATTAAGTTAACCTGATACAAACGTCATAGACAAAAATAGTTCATGACCACAGTGAAATTTATATTACCTACTCTGTTCTGCCTGACCCAGTTACAAATGATGGCTTACTAAATCTTTCGCATGTCGAATTTCCCTACGCGATCGCTAAAATGAATAAAAAAAAGCTTAGTTTTTCAATGAAAATATATCTAATGGATTTGTCCCAGAAATAGATATTTACGAGACACGAAAGTTCAAGCGTCGCAAACAAAAATATTATTTCAGTGTGTTCAAAAATTTTGTGATCTACTAAGTTTGAAGCATATTTACAAAGCAGTAATTAGATACTAATTAAATATAAAAAGTAGTTAAAAATGGTTTCAGATGATGATAGAATGAAAGCATGCATACTTTTTATCATTTATTGATGTTCTCAGATAATTAAGATAATTATGCAATGAGCTACCTCAAGTCATGCAATTGAGACTTGATAATATTTTATTGATCTAAATGAGGAGTAAACGAATTAGCATTCGTTGGAATGATTTTACTTAACTCGATAAAAACTAATTGTTTTCACTCTATATAAATTTAGCTGATGGACCTTTTTAGACAAACAAGCCTAAACGAGAGAAAAAAAGGTCACTTAGGTAACTTCATTGACGTTGCAAGTCAAGTTAAGTAGTCAATCAATGCTATCTATTGGACAATGGCAGCACCGCTATTTTTCGCACCATATGAATATCAATCACTTCCTCGTCTAGTTGAGACACGTAGGTATGTATTTCAAACCGCAACCAATAGTGAAATAATAATCTTGCTACTGAGAGTCGCATAAGTCAGTTAATCAATTTTGAATAACACGGTTCAATGAGCAGTCCTTAATACGTGTCATTGAGGAGTGGAGTCATTGAGGTTTCAGCTGCACGTAGTTCAAATAACTAGCCCTATAATATTGCCACGAGAATGGGAGCAAGCGGGAAAAACAATTTTCTCATAATTCATCGACCCTGTCAATTTTACTTAAAAATTTACTTAAAGTTTCAATTAAATTGAGATTTATATAATATATAATAAAATAAAAAATACAAGAATGTTTCCTTATATTCAAAAACTTCCGATACTTTATGATTAAAAAATTGTTTAATTTAATGTTCTTCTCAGTTTAAATGATACATATCCTTGAAAGAAGCCCACTTTTAAATTTCTCACTTTATAATGCTTCAATTAGTAACAGTTTACTTTTT